>ML244966.1:38537-56514 GCA_005239495.1 Nicotiana undulata
TAAATGCCCTGTAGCCTCCTGCTTATAAATGTGGTGCACAACACACCCATAAACAAGACTCTACTAGACACGGCTTGTAGACACCCTAGGATAGAACTGCTCTGATACAACTTTTGTCACGACCCAACCTATGGGCCGCGACGGGCACCCGGTACCTTACTCAACCGAGTACCAACATAACATATCTTTCTTATCGTACTATCATGGGTAAATGGGCCAAAAGGGTCGTCATGAGATAACAAGAATAAAATATAAGTGCATACTAGACATAGGATGACCCAACAGTATATAGAAACTTATACATGTGACATACGGGCCTATAAGGCTGACATGATCATTTGTAAATTCAAAACATAGGCCGACAAGGCCATACAAATATCCCAATACCCGACATCTATCCACAAGCCTCTAAGAGTACATAAACATCATAAAGTTCGGGACAGGGCCCCGACATACCACTCAATGCACGTCTAAATCATACTGACCCAATGAGCCACTCCATAGAAAATGGAGTGCACCAATATCTTCTGCTGAGCTGATAGCCTACTTGTAGGACTCTCAACCTGTCTATCGGGACCTGCGGGCATGAAACGCAGCGTCCCCAGGCAAAAGGGACGTCAGTACGAATAAAGTACTGAGTATGTAAAGCAGGAAAAACATAAATAAGAACAGTAATGTAAAGAGAGATGTAGGAGATACAACCTGTAGCATCTGAGTGCTTCTAAGAGACAATAACATGAAATGCATGATACATATATACACATAATCTTTTAAACCATACGCCTCTGTGGGCATAATCATCATCATAGAACATTCGCCTCTGTGGGCATCATCATCATCATATCATACCAAGCCTCAAAGAGGACTCGATAAAACCAACTGATCTGGTTGCACAATAGGTGCCATACCCGGCCGACTATAGCGCGGCTCGGTAGAGTAAAATAGAGACATATATATAATGCATTTAGGACTCATTGGAATCATGTTCTAAACATCCCGGAGTGACGTATGGTCGATATTCTCCGTAAACATTATTAGGGATAACTCTTCATCGAGAATCTTATAAGGATCAGGAAGTACCAACAACATTGATAACATAAGAATAAGAGAATCAACCTCAACATCAATTGTTCCATAAGAAGGGAAATAATGTAAGTACTGCTAGCTTCTAAGAGTAGAGTATCTTTGGAAGCTCGTTCATTTGTATTATTTGGATCATGCCAAAACGAAATAAGGGATAGCCTTAACATACCTCTGCAATATTCTCTCCCATCGTCAGACAAGCTCAATATGATCTTCTTACGTCTACAATGAGAACCCGACTTCGTCGTCATCATATAAGCATTGTAACTCTCATATTTCAAAACCAATATTCTACCGGAAAACGGACAACACCTCTCCTATTTTAACTAAATCCCATATTCTACCAAAGGTCACCAAACAGCCCAAACAACACAATATAATTCACAATAAGCTCTCCGATTAGTTCAACAATCATTTTGAGCGGCAAGCTCGATTTGAATCCGTATAACCCATATCACACCTTATAGACTTCATACATTAACTTAACCACATCATTAATATGATAATGAAGTAATCCATCAATGATTTCATCCTTATACCGTATATTTATATCAAAGGAAACAATCCACAACTCCATCTTTCTTCAATTAGAAACTTTATTCACTAGTTCATGTCTAGTCCAACAATTTAACTTAAAATACATCAATACAACTTTAAGCACCTGCAAGAAAACAATACACACACCTCCTAAAGTATCTTCAAGTTGTAATCCAAGTTATATTTAGCTTACAACAAGCCTCAATGGAAAAATAACACCATAGAAGTGACTTAAGCTAATCCAAGTATTATCTTGTAGTTTATTATCCTAACAACTTAACCAAAATACAAGAAAGCTTAAGAAAAATTAGTAGGCTTTTATACTCATATTAACCAGTAGAAAAAATTAAAATTTCAGAAAAGCACATCCCACAACTATCCTCAATAACAATACAACCCCAAAGAGGTGTTATTCTTCACTAAAACTAACTTTTGATGTTGAAATATGGTGTAATCCATTTGCAAGACTTGAAATAAACTAGGGTTGATATGAAAACCATAGGAGAGTATTTTACAGAACATAAAACACTTAAAACAACATCCCACACGATCTGGAACCACCCTAAAATCAGCAACAACAAGAAGAACAAGAAACTTACTAGCGCGACGGGATTCCCGACACTTGATTTGTGTTGTTTTCCCTTTGTTTGGGTCTTGGATCATGAGAGAACCTTGAGAGAGTGTTTTAAGGTGTATAGGGTTTGAATATACCGAAAATAAACGAGTTAAAATGGGGGTTGAGGCGTCTTATGTATATCAACATATCTAAACCGCCTATGTGGGTCCCATAGAGAGCTGCTTTGCGCAGTCTCGCTAAAACATGAATATCTCTCTACTCCGACTTCGTATAGACAAACGGTTTAATGAGTTGGAATCTAGACTCATAGATCTTAAATTTAGTAGGTAGATAATCCCCTAAATCCAAGTATATTAGGAGAAAATATCAGTTACATTTGACCTAATTTTAAGCACATTATGAGTGTAACTTTTGAACACCTTTGCCCACTTTTGTTCCACAACTTGCTTGACTTCAAAACGTAGCACACGACTATAATACGACAACAATAACTCATATAATAACCTCCTTATCATGTTAAGAACATTGTCTCACCCTAATGTACATGCTATAACATTCCAAACTCGTCGACTTTCAACGAAACTTATTTTATTCAAATGGTTTAGATTCTAAGCTTTCCAATCCTATTGGTACTCATTATTCATGATATTAAATTTTTGTAACCTCCAAGGTAACATGATTAACTTACTAGCAAAGACGATATCATTTCTGAGCTTAAATGAATTAACTTACGACGTACTTTCATGTACGAAAACATAGGGTGTAACATTATTCAAACAAATAAGGGTACTTATTTTTCATTTCATTTTCAGCTTCCCAAGTAGCTTCCTCAACTGGTTTATTTAGCCATAATACTTTAACCGATGCAATTTCCTTGTTTCTCAACTTACGGACCTGCCTATATAGAATAGAAACCGGAACCTCTTCATATGACAGTTTTTCATTAAACTCAACACTCTCAACCGGCACGATGGCAGACGGGTCTCCAACCACTTTCTTCAACATGGACACATGAAACACTGGGTGCACCAATGACATTTTAGGGGGCAGCTCCGGCCTATACGCCACCTTTCCTATCCTTTGAGTGATTCTATTTGGCCCGACATACCTTGGACTCAATTTCCCTTTCTTCCCAAACCGCATGATCCCCTTCATGGGAGATACCTTCAAGAACACCCAATCATCTTCTTGGAACTCCAAATTCCTATGACGAACGTTCGAATAGGAGTTTTGACGATTCTGAGCAGTTTCTAAACGTTTCTTTATGATTGTAACCTTCTCCATAGCTTGATGCACGAGATCTGGTCCCAATAGTTCGGCCTCTCCAACCTAGAACCACCCAATCGGTGACTTACACCTCCTACCGTACAAAGCCTCGTATGGTGCCATCTGAATACTTGCATGGAAACTGTTGTTGTAAGAAAATTCTATAAGTGGAAAATGATCATCCCAGCTACCTTTAAATTCAATCACACAAGCTCGTAACATGTCCTCAAGCGTTTGGATAGTCCGCTCTGCTTGCCTTTCAGTCTGCGGGTGGAAAGTTGTGCTGAGATTTACCTGCGTCCCCAAAATTTGCTGAAATTTCTTCCAGATATTTGTTATGTATTGGGCCCCTCTATCCGAGATAATGGAAACTGGAGTGCCATGGAGCCTGACTATTTCCTTGATATACAACTGAGCATATTGTTTTGCAGTGTCAGTGGACTCAACTGGCAAGAAATGTGCTGACTTCGTGAGCCGATCCACTATTACCCAAATTAAGTCAAACTTGCACGGAGTGCGGGGTAACCCTACCACAATATCCATATTGATCATCTCCCACTTCCACATCGGTATTTATATAAGTTGTGTCAACCCACCGGGCCTTTGATATTCGGCTTTTACTTGCTGACAACTCGGGCACTTAGCCACAAAGTCTGCCACACCCTTCTTCATGCTATTCCACCAATAAACTTCCTTGAGGTCGCGATACATTTTTGTAGAACTAGGGTGTATGGAATACCTAGAATTATGAGCTTCTGCCATTATCCTCTGTCGAAGGTCATCCACATCTAGGACACATAATCGTCCTTGGCACCTCAAGACACCGTCATCCTTGCTAAGCGAAAAAGTTGTGGTCCTATGATTAAGAATTGCCTCTTTTAGCTGCTCCAACACTGGATCATTGTATTGCTTTTACTTGACTTCTGCCACGAGCGATGATTCTGCTCTGTTACGTACTATCACATCCCTTTCGTCAGAGGTCGCGAGACAAACTCCCAGACTGTCTAACTAGTGAACTTCTCGAGCTAAGGGTCTCTGACCTGCTTCCAAGTGAGTCAAGCTACCCATGGATTTCCGACTAAGAGCGTCTGCCACAACATTAGCTTTCCCTAGTTGGTATACGATATCCATATCATAATCATTAAGCAACTCCAGCCACCTCTTTTGCCTCAAGTTTAATTTCTTATGCTTGAATAAATATTGGAGACTTTTGTGGTCTGTGAACACGTCCACATAGACCCCATATAGATAGCCAGATCTTTAATGCAAAAACAACTGTTGCAAGCTCCAAATCATGCGTCGGATAATTCTTTTCATGATTCTTAAGCTGCTTTGACGCATATGCTATAACCTTACCACATTGCATCAACACACACCAAAGACCAACCCTTGAAGCATCACACTACACCAAAAACCCCTCTGCACCTTCTGGCAAGGTCAACACCGGCGTTGAAGTTAATCTCGATTTCAACTCCTGGAAACTCTTTTCACAAGCATCGGACCACTGGAACTTGACCGCTTTTTGCGTCAGTTTTTGTCAAGGGGGAGGCGAGAGTAGAGAATACTTCCACAAACCTCCGGTAATATCCAGCTAAACCCAAGAAACTGCGAATCTCTGTCGGGGTTGTTGGTCTAGGACAATCCCTTACTATTGCGATCTTATGGGGATCAACCTGAATCCCTTCCCTAGAGACAACATGTCCCAAAAAGGTAACTGATTCGAGCCAAAATTTGCATTTCGAGAACTTTACATATAACTGATGTTGATGAAGAGTCTGCGGAACTTCCCTGAGGTGATTACATGATCTTCCAGACTTCGCGAGTATACAAGGATATCGTCGATGAAGACTATCGCAAAAGAGTCAAGAAATGGCTTGAAGACCCAATTTATAAGGTCCATGAAAGCTGTTGGGGCGTTGATTAGCCCAAAAGACATTACCAAAAATTCAAAGTGCCCATATCGCGTTCTGAAAGTTGTCTTAGGAATATCCTGCTCCCTTATCTTTAGTTGATGATACCCGGACCGCAAATCAATTTTTGAAAAGAACCTAGCACCTTGCAGTTGATCGAACAAATCATCTATCCGAGGCAATGGGTACTTTTTTTTTATTGTAACCTTGTTGAGCTGCCGATAGTCAATACACATTCGCAGCGACCCATCTTTCTTTCTGACAAAAAGAACTGGTGCGCCCCAAGGCTACACACTTGGCCGAATGAAACCCTTTTCTAGAAGATCCTTCAGTTGCTCCTTCAACTCCTTCAATTCTGTCGGTGCCATTCTGTAGGGTGGAATAGATATCGGTTGCGTGTTCGTAAATACATCAATCCCGAAATCAATCTCCCTGTATGGAGGGATCTCAAGGAGCTCATCCGGAAAGATATCAAGGAACTCATTCACAATGGGCACGGACTCGAGAGCAGGCACCTCAGAGGTGGTGTCTGCAACTCGGACCAAATGGTAGATACACCCCTTTTTGATCATCTTCGACGCCTTAAGGTAGGAAATAAACCTACCTCTCGGCATAATATTATTCCCCTCCCACTCAATAGCTGGCTCATTAGGAAACTCAAGCCTCATGATAAAGCCAATTCATTACCATTATTACATAAAAATCAATCATTCCTAGCTCAATAAAATTGGTCGTGGTATTCCGGCCAGGCACCGTGACAACACAGTTTCTATAGACCTGCGCGGCCGTAATAAATTCACCAACCGAAGTGAATACTGAGAATGGCTCATGAAGTTGTTCTAGTTCTATCCCAAAGCTCGAAGCAATATAAGGAGTGATATATGACAAAGAAGATCCGGGATCAATAAGGGCATACACATCATTGGATTGAACAGTCAAAATACATGTGATGACATTTGGAGAAGCCTCTGCACTCTGACGACCACTCAGAGCTTAGAATCGGCTGGGTCCTCCCGGACCCCGTGCACCACCCCTAGATGCACCAGCCCTGCTGGTGCTGGAGGGTCTCGGGCTGGAGGGCGTGCTGAGGATGTAGCAGCGGAAGAATCGGATGGCTGGGCGGTGCCCCTACTTGTGGCCTGGCTGGACGCATGGCAGTCCCTCTGAATATGGCCTCTCATCCCACATCCGTAACATACTGGCATGTCCATGTAACAGGGCCCCGTATGAAACTTCCCACACCTAGGGCATGGGACCCTCTGCTGCTGATGGAATCTCCCTCCTGATCGACCCTGCTGGTGGAACCTCCTGCTACCTGAATTGGGCCCAAAGCGGCCTCCCTGCTGATAATGATGTCTTGATGGTGGGGTACTGGCTGAAGACTGAACATACGACTGAGATGGTCCTCATGACCCCTCCCGATGAACTGGTCTCCCACCTCTGAATGAACCCCCAAGGTTGCCCGCTGACCGGTCCATACTTCCACCTTCTCGATCCATCCCTATATTCAACTCTCGAGCCTTTGTAGTCTGGGCGAATCCCACCATTTTCCCATAATTCATGTCAGAATGTAGAGCAGTTTTGGAAGCTTCATTGATAACAAAGGACTTGTACAAACTGGCGAACTCTAGCCTCCATAGGTTGCATCATATGAACAACATACTTGGACAGGCGCACAAACTCCATATAATACTTCCACACACTCATACTACTTTGTTTGAGGACCTCAAACTCTGAAGCACGAGCTTCCCTAGTCTCGGCTGGCAAGAAATGGTATATAAAGGCATCTGCAAAGTCACTCCACCTCGTCGGAGGGCTCCCATCCTCACGGGAATCCTCCCACATCTCAAACCAAGAATATGCCGCCCCTTTTAGACGATAGGGGGCCAACTCTACTCCCTCCGTTTTAATATTATGCATAACTCAGAGGTTTTTGTGCATCTCATCAATAAAATCCTGAGGGTCGGCCACGGGGTCGGTACCTGTGAACTCTTGAGGGGCTAACTGAAGGAACTTGTTAACCCTGGAACCGGAAGAATCCCCTTGCCCGCTAGAGGATGTGGGGGCAACATTTGACCTCTGGGCCTGAGAGGCCACCAACTGCGTTAGCATCTGAATAGCTCCCCTAAGGTCCCTATCAGAAATACCGGGACCAGAAACTGGGGCTGGAGGAGGATAAGGAATATCAAAGGGAGGAATTGTTGCACCCTCCGCTGGAGTAGGAATTGGGATGGTCCGTCCTGGTGTGGAGGAATTAGGTTGATTCATAGTCGGGGAATTATTCTCACCCGCGTCATTCAATTGGGAATCATCGGCCACTCCTGGGGTGGCATTGGCCTGTTGGCCGAGTTGCGGTTTCTTCCTGGGTGCCATTTACTGAAATTTAAAAAAATGCACGAGTTAGGGAGAGACAACCTCACTTTTTAGTCCACCGCACGATACAGAATAACAATGAAGGGTATTATTCCAAAATGTCCAAGCAGCCCCCTAATTATAGATGTGGTCGACAACACACCGATAAGAAGGGCTCTACTAGGCATGGCTCTGAGACATCCTAGGACACTTTAAAACCTTAGGCTCTGATACCAAGTTTGTCATGCCCCAACCCAGGGGGACGCCATCGGCGCTTAACCGAATGAAACCAGTCAAGAAAGCCTGATTAGCCTTTCCTACCCGACTCATTTACTTCTCGCGATTATGGCACAACATTATTTACTGAGCTAGAAGGGAGTGATTCACAAGCATACATTTATGATATTTAGTCCATTTTTCCTCTTACACCGATATCAACATTTAGATCTTCCAAAACATACATACTAGTTACAATATTTAAGAGATGGTATCACAGTTATGATTTAATACAACAACTACCCAAAACATATACGACCCACATAAGTGTGTACGGAGCCTCTAAAAGTACAGAAGATGAACATAGACCTGCCGGCGACAAGGCCTCAGCTATACCTCAAAATAGAACAACATGTACAAAAGAGAGCAACATATATCTACACACGTCCGCAAGAGGAGATGGGGCTCACCGAAACTACTGAAAGGAAGAGGAGAGGGCACCACTCTCGACACT
The DNA here is from genome assembly GCA_005239495.1 of Nicotiana undulata. Taxonomy (NCBI): domain Eukaryota; kingdom Viridiplantae; phylum Streptophyta; class Magnoliopsida; order Solanales; family Solanaceae; genus Nicotiana; species Nicotiana undulata. Next base: position 46,993 of record ML244966.1, read on the forward strand.
CGGCGCTACCAGCTACAGAGCCCTCTTAAAGCGGAGAGATCGGGTTTATGACATTTTGGACAACTCCTTTTAGAGGTTAAAAGGGTTAAACGAAGAGTCGCCACCTAACGATTTTGTGGTGCGTTAGGGAACCTAGATTAGTTAACTCATAAGACTAGTTTGCATTACCAGAGATTGGGTAAGGGCTTGAGGTTATCCCTAGGGGAAGGTATCAGGCACCCCTCAGGATCCACAACTGTGGTTCCCGGCAAAATTTTCGTTAATTCGGACAATAAGCAAATAACAAATAAGGCTCATGTAAGAGGGGATTTCAAACAAGTGTTGAAGTTTATTAAAAGTTGAAAGAAGTGAAAAGATAAATATTTGAGAAAACGACGTCCTAGGTTTAAAGTAATATGGATCACATTAATGCAATACCCGATAGGCAGAGCTACACGTGGTATTAACTCATTGGTAATCACATCCATATTCTACCCTTTCCCACCCCGCGAAGGTATTTAAACGCGTGTTGGTCACGAAACTTATCGCGTGCTATTAATCGTCCCATCCTATCAGTCCTGGAGGGAGTTAGGAACTACTATTCCTAGAGGGTGAGTACTAGGCTGAACCCCTAGGTTAAAAGGACAAGACGACAAAAACAACAATTAGGACGACAAATACAGGGAAGATCATAGAGGCAGATATGAGGCTCAAGTATTCCTCCACAAGTTGTACACATAATTAGCACGACTCAACCACAAATGAGGTCTTAAATTTCAGAACCTAAGGCATGATGTCTAGGCGTGAATGCATTAATAAGGCAGTGTTATTACAGAGTTTCAGAGAAAGGATTTTACCATATTCTTTTTCAAACTATTGATTTCAGACAATACAAAAGAGGAATAGTTTTTCAGTTTTTAACAAGTGTTAACACCTAAGGTTTGCCTAGGCGTATTAAAATACTCCAATTATACTACCTGGTTTCAGGAAAATAATAGCTAGACAGGGTGAGTCTGCTCTATTATTACAAGGCTAAGAGTTTAAACAAGTATGGATGCAGGTCCTGAAACATGATATCTAAATGCAAGCAGGTTGTAGGATGATGCAAACCTATGCATGTTGTTCTAGATGCATGAACGTTTTCAATATTAGAATCTATTCTTCTAGCGAGATTCATTAGCACATTCTTTTTCTGAATGAAAGAAGAACACACAAAGATGTAATTTCTCGTTAAGTTACTGAAACCTAATACAGGATTTCTAAGTGTTCATAGCGGCATATTTTTAACACATGATTTTGGCATAGATAACATGAGCATGATGAGAATGAAATCCTAAGGTAACATGGTTTCTAATGCAAGATTCGATAGTTGATGCTATTATTTAACCCTAAACAGGATCTTTAGATGAAGCAATTGTGAAAATGCGGAGGTAGTAACATTATAACAGCCATTTCTACTGTTGCTTAACTAGGAACATGATTTATAAGTGGATATGAGTACGATGGGGATGCTGAAATAAATAAACCTAAACATCAGGGTATCGAATGCATGAATGAAAGGTATTCCTAAGCTTGGTGGCTATTACACATATATAAAATAAACCTACAAGCATGGTTTCTACCCATATCTATACTAAGCATGCATAACCCCGCCCATTTCACTATCCAACCCCAGAATCATTTTTTATAATTAATTATTACATACCATCATTGCGCAAATTACATAAGTAAATAAGAATATTAAGAAGTTACACTATAGGGAGCCTAACAGTAGGCCCAAGTCTCCAGATCCAACAATGCCATATGCCATGACCTTTTATGACCCAGGTGTGTCAGAGTTCCTAGGGACCTCAGAGGATCCCAGGCAGTGCTCACACCAAGGTATCACAGCCAGGAGTGAGTAGGTGCAGTGTGGAATTCCAGCCTTGTGTGTCAGAGTTCAATGGGTACTCAAATGGTCCCCCAGGCAGTGCTCACACAAATGGGGGCTGAACTTAGAAACTAGGAGTAGTGAGATGCTCCAACTGCATTGTGTCTGTATGATTGTAGTCTTAATTTGAATACCGCTCCGTGGGGATCTAAGAGTTTTAGAAGGAGTTGGGTTGAAAAAGAGTTTTCTGACATAATTGTTTGAAAAATAGCTTTAGAGAACAACATAAGAGTTTGTTTTATAAAACTAGTTTGAAGAAGAAAAGAGACAGTACAATCAGCAACTTAGAAAACATACATAGTTCAGGAAACAAAGACAAACAAGGGAAAGGGAATTTGGGACAAGTAATACATCTGTGAAGCATAGTTGCACATAGGTTAACCTCAGAGAAGTATCACAAAATTTAACTAGTTACAACAATGATCTGTCACAAATGTTCATGCCAAAGAGTTTAATAACATTAGATTGAAGGGGTGCCAGACAGAGTTACACCTTAGGTTCAGGGGAAAGGCTCAAGATTACATAGTAACTAGGTATTATGAGTACATGCTTGTAGTGTCAGTAGTCAGGGGGGGTAAGGCAGATTCATAATAGAACATATAAGAAAAGTACTGGACATGCTGAACTGAAGGGAAAAGGAGACCACATAGACAAGTAGACATGCTAAACATAGAGGGAAAGAGAGATCACATAGACAAAATAAACATGCTGAACTAAAAGGAAAGAGAGATCACATAGACAAAATGTGCTGAACTTATAGGAGATCACATAGGCAGACTAGACATGCTAATTGCAAGGCAAACAACATAACAACAAATAGAAGCATAGGAGACATAGAAGGAATCTTAATACAGACAGAAACATATTGTTTTTGATGATGTAGGCTTAAACTGAAATCATACCAGTTGAATGAGAGAAATGAAGAGTAGTAAAGTGAAGAGAGGAAGAGGAGTAGTGTGTAGATGCAACAGAGCAGCAGAGCAATAGCACAGTAGAATCACTCAGTTTTGGCTTGCAGCCAACTGAGTTGCAAGTAACAGCAAGAGAAACAAGAGAGTATATGTGTGTGTGTAGGAGAGCCTAGAACAATGTATCTTGTTCGTGTGTATTGTTGTTCTATGCTAAAGAGGGAGTAAGGTATTTATAGTTTTGAAAACGAGTAGTTAAATAAGGTAAGGAGTAATAGTTTAACATAGGAATAGAAATAATGTTCAATCAGAATCAATCAAAGACCTAGACTCCCTTTAATTAGGGAGTCATAGTTCAAACGATATAATTAGAGTTAAATAAGGAAAATAATCAACTGTAAAACTGACCTTTACCATAAAAGGAGTAGTAAAGTATATAGCAAGCAATTAAGTCTAGGTACATAACACATAATTAGGGAAAAGTATATATTAAACAAGCAACAGCATATTCGTGCACATAAATAAGGTATAGTACAATTTTGTTTTGAAAATTAGTCACAAGAATCACTACTAGAATTGAAAATCACAGGGATTCCATATTAACTAAGGAAAGTATCACACAAATAAGGAAACAATTCAAAAATCAGTACAGAATTACAAGGAAAATACACAAAATCACAGATTCAGGGAAGATATCACAGGTCTGAGGAGATTACATAAAACCAGTACAAATTATTATGTGAATAATCAATAAGGCAAATAGTCAGACCTATTAAATGTTAAACAACATGTATCGAACAAAATCAGAGAAACCCTAAGCAAACATTTGGAGAAACAGTAGAAGATTGAAAACTTAACAACAAGTTAAAGCGAGAATCACAAAGAATACACATATAGTTTCTTAAGAACAAACACGCAGGAACACACAGTCAGGCAACCTAGAAAATAAGGTCTTTTTAGCATAATAACTTAGATAAGAAGAAAACATAAGATAGTCATTTAAACATAGTAGAAAACACTTAAAATTTGAAGAAGAATTGTTTTTTGAAAGGGGTTAAGAAACCCTAGTTTTTGAAATGAAAAATCGTTAAAGATGAAGGTTTTTTCAGAGAAGAACATGTAAAGAAGCTTCGTAATATCGTAGATATAAAGCGGATCTAGAGGAAATAAAAATACATAGGGTTAGGGTTTCCTGGAACCCAGAGTAGTAGGACAAACCTCAAAGACGTCGTCGGCTTAAGCCGGAGAGGTTGTAGTTCTTACTTAAACGGTCGGGGGAGGCTGGAAAGTGGAATGGGGACCATGGGAGGTGAGTGAACCGCTCCAGCTTCGCCTGAGGGATTTAGGGTATCACTCGACCGGTGTAAGGAAGATAGATAACCAGGAGATGATGAGGAACCATGGTTTTCGGTGAGAGAATCGGCCGGAGAAGATGAACTGAATCCATCGGAGGTGAGAAGCCAATGGAGGCTTCTAGAGAGAACCAGAGACGAACAGAGAGAGATAGAGAGAGGATGAGAGGTCATAAATAAGGGGTCGGTCAAGGGGGTAGTTGGGTTTAATTATGGAAATAGAAATCTGTGTCGTTGATCTAAATTGATCAACGACTCAGATTGATTTGGGGGTTGGGCCGGGTATGGACATGTTTTGGGCTGGGTCGTTTAATGGGTTAAAGGTAAGGTGGGGTTGGGTTTAGAAATTGGCTAAAACTTAAATAAAATAGGCTAAACGTTAAATACCCTTAAAAATAAGATAATTAATTAATAAAATAGCTAATACTTGTGTAAAAAGGAAATTAAGACTGTATAAATGAAATTAAGGTGATTAACTAATATAAAAATATAAAATGTTCAATTATTGATTTTAAATTAGTATAAATGTACACTTGTGCTATTATTGTAAAATTGTTATAATTAGCTAAATAATGCCAATATTGGCTAATTCGTGAAACAATTAAATCCTAATGGAACTGAATAGGATTATGAATAATACACTGAGCAAGAAAAGTCCTTGAAATTATTTATAACATTATTTATGAATAATTATGGAATATAAAATATTAAATAAACAGGAAAATAGTTTGATAAAAATACGAAAAATTATGGGAAAATACCAATTACTGTAAAGAGTGATTTTGAAGGCACATAATCAAGTTTGAAAATAATTTGAGGAAAAACTAGGTATCAACAGCTGCCCCTTTTTACCCGGAAAGGATGAAAAAGTTGTCGGATAAAGATATGATGGCCAATTCTGACCGAGTGGAAATAGTATGAAAGATTTAGGTCGCACCCTGGTTTCTGAGTTGCCTACATATCACTTGTTTTTACAGGAATCAGGTCGTATGTAGTTCATGAGTCATCAGCGAAGTATACCGGTGAAGTCTTACAAGGACGTACGCAAGGTGCAGGGGGAGGTGAACAAGATGGCTTACGGGGTATTTTGGAGAACTGGAGCGGTCTGCTCCATCCTGGCTGGCTGCTCCTAGCCGAATTTCCTGCAAATGAAGAACAAGCATATATTATGCGTAATTTAAACATGATGCAGATTCCCGTTGGACTATGAATGATGTCTTCGGACGGTTGAGGATGACGTCCTTAGACCATGATGTCATGGGCCATGAATTGCTTGATGCGGGATTCGCAGGCTATGAAATGATGTTCTCGGGCCATGAGGATGGTGCCTCCGAACCATGGTGCCTTTGAATAATGATATGCAAACTGATAAAAGAGATCCTCAGGCCATGAAATGATGTTCTCGGGCCATGAAGATGGTGCCTCTGAATGTTGACGCCTTTGGATAGGTTGGCGATATTTCAGCCCATGAGAAATGCAATAGTATGATGCTAACAAGACAGAGCTCAGTCTTACGAATTAGAAGGGCAGAGCTTAACCCAAAAGGGAGTGAAGTAAATGATGACAAAGACGGTGATTGCTTTGAAAAGTAAATGGGAGGCAGTGTTAGCCTCGGAAGGCAGGATGGTAGCCTTATGCAATGCAAAATGTAGATAGAGGTAGCATTTAATCTTGGAAGGTAGAATGGTAGTCTTATGCAAGAAATAAATGCAGATGTGAATGGAGACAACGTTTAGTCTCGGAAGGCAGAATGGTAGCCTTATGCAAGATGTAAATGCAGGTGGAGACATCGTTTAGTCTCGGAAGGCAGAAAGGTAGCCTTATGCAATGCAGATGTGAATGGAGACATCGTTTAGTCTCGAAAGTCAGAATGGTAGCATTATGCAAGATGTAAATGCAGGTGGAGACAACGTTTAGTCTCGGAAGGCAGAAAGGTAGCCTTATGCAATGCAGATGCAGATGGAGAAGCATTTAGTCTCGGAAGGCAGAAACGTAGCCTTATGCAAGAGATAAAATGCAGATGGAGGTAGCGTTTAACTTTGGAAGGCGGAATAGTAGCCTTATGCACTGTAAGTGCAGAAAATAAAATGCAGATATGAGTTCCTAGCTGGTGATAAATTGCGGCGATATGATCGTTGTGAGTATTGCGATAAGTGGAGTGCCGTTTGTGATGATAATAAATGTCGGCGTATGTGAGAGGTGTGTCTTTGAGCAATGTGTGTTCTTCGTGAGGGTAATATGTTTTGGGGCCTTTGCGATCTTTGTGCCTGCATCCAAAGAAAAATCGTGAGTTCTGTAAGGGAAAAGGGTAGTTCGCGTTCCCGCTGGCTTTACTTGACTTGCTCATTTGATCGTGATGATATTGTCTGTATCACTGGGGTAGCGTTTGCTAAACAAGTTGTTTATGTAAAAAATAAATATGCATAATTTTGTAAAGATACGATATAAGCATATAGTCTAAAATAGTTTTAGATGAACCGATGACCGGGACGCGGTTCGAGACGTTGCAATCTCTCCTGTCACGGAATTTTGAGGGTCCTCCTCAAAATTCTTCCCCAGTTTGATGGGTGAATACTTCTTGTTGTTGCTCGTGCGGCGATTGGCTGAACTTGCTTCAGAATTTTGAGGGTCCTCCTCAAAATTCTTCCCCAGTTTGATGGGTGAATACTTCTTGTTGTTGCTCGTGCGGCGATTGGCTGAACTTGCTTCAGAATTTTGAGGGTCCTCCTCTACATTCTGCACCAGTTTCCATTCGTGGGGAAAATGAAATTTTATTAAATTATGACCGAACCCATAGGGATGCCTATGTTCCCCTCTTAAACGGGAATCAGTTCAAGCGTAGTTCAATTTACATTGTTGACTAAATATAAGGAATTACACATAATAGTGCTTGACTGCATCCGAATTGATGGGTTTTGGCCAAACTTCTCCATCCATTTCTGCAAGTATGAGTGCTCCTCCTGTTAGCACTCTGTGAACCATGTACGGACCCTTCCAGGGGGGAGAAAACTTCCCTTTGGCTTCGTCTTGGTGAGGAAAGATTGTCTTCAGCACCAGCTGCCCTAGTGTGAATCGTCTTGGCTTGACTTTCTTGTTGAAGGCTCTAGTCATTCTGTTCTGATATAGTTGACCATGACAAACTGCGTTCATTCTCTTTCCGTCTATGAGGGCTAGTTGCTCATAATGGTTCCTTACCCATTCCGCGTCGCTGAGCTCAGCTTCTTGTATAATTCTCAAAGATGGAATCTCAACCTCGGCAGGAATCACGACCTCCGTACCATAAAATAGAATGTAGGGGGTTGCCCCGGTTGATGTGCGGACTGTGGTGCGATACCCCAGTGGGGCGAATGATAACTTCTCATGCTATTGCTTGTGCCTTTCTATCATTTTCCTTAGTATCTTCTTGATGTTTTTGTTAGCGGCTTCTACAACTCCATTCATCTGAGGTCTGTAAGTTGTGGAGTTCTTGTGTTTGATCTTGAATGTTTCACACATGGCTTTCATCAAGTCAGTGTTGAGATTAGAACCATTGTCGGTGATGATTGACTTTGGAACTCCGAACCACCAAATAACACGGTCGCGGACAAAGCCGACCACGACTTTCTTGGTAACTGCTTTGTAGGAGGCTGCTTCGACCCATTTAGTAAAGTAATCAATGGCAACCAGAATAAACATGTGCCCGTTAGAGGAGGCAGTCTCGATAGGTCCAATGACGTCCATGCCCCAGGCGACGAACGACCTTGGTGAACTTGTCGCGTTAAGCTCACTCGGAGGTACCTGTATCATATCCCCATGTATCTGACAGCGATGGCATTTCCGGACGTACTGGATGCAGTCTGTTTCCATGGTCATCCAGAAGTAACCAGCTCGGAGTATCTTCTTCGCTAATACAAACCCGTTCATATGTGGACTGCAGGTCCCAGCATGAATTTCTTCCAATATTTTTGATGCTTCCTTTGCGTCGATGCACCTTAATAACCCCAAATCAGGAGTCCTCTTATACAGGATTCCTCCGTTGTTAAAGAAATTGTTAGACAATCTCCGAAGTGTGTGCTTCTGAGTGGCGTTTGCAAGCTCTAAGTATTCTCCTTTTGCCAAATATTCCTTGATGTCATGAAACTAAAGATTTATGTCTGCACTTCTGTACTTAACTGTACAGGTTCTGAGGCTGGTGCACCTTGTTATCAGACCGGATCTAGATAGTGACCGTAGTGGACTTGACTTCACGGTGAGCTACTCTTCCTGGCGACCTCCCAGCAGCACCCTGAAGTTCCTTTTGTTATTTCCCCCATCTATTTCATCCAGACTGTGGATTTGTATCTATATGTATCTTGTATATTCCGATAGTTGCCCGTGACACTCGTGACACTAGTTCCTGGCACACACGTAGTGTATATTTTTGGTTTTGGGNCCCGTTAGAGGAGGCAGTCTCGATAGGTCCAATGACGTCCATGCCCCAGGCGACGAACGACCTTGGTGAACTTGTCGCGTTAAGCTCACTCGGAGGTACCTGTATCATATCCCCATGTATCTGACAGCGATGGCATTTCCGGACGTACTGGATGCAGTCTGTTTCCATGGTCATCCAGAAGTAACCAGCTCGGAGTATCTTCTTCGCTAATACAAACCCGTTCATATGTGGACTGCAGGTCCCAGCATGAATTTCTTCCAATATTTTTGATGCTTCCTTTGCGTCGATGCACCTTAATAACCCCAAATCAGGAGTCCTCTTATACAGGAGTGGTGGTCGTGGCACTAGTAGTAGACCACCTATGGCTCCGACTAGTAATCGTAAAAAAAGAAGTAAGGTTTGGAATTTTTTTGCGATAATTGAAGATACTGATAGAGTTTGCTGCAAAATTTGTAAGGATGATTTTAAACATCTGACTGGAGGAAATTTAGGGGGGACTGGGACTCTGTCTAGACATATGAGAATTTATCATCCCATAGAATGGGGCTCTGATGGTGATGGAAATCAAACAACTCTTAACCCTACTACTGGAGGACTTATGAAATATAATAAAATGAAGGATCGTGAGGAGTTAGCAAAAATGATTGCTTTGGGTTGTCTACCTTTTTCTTTTGCTTCTTCATCATATCTTATTATGTATATTCAAAGGATTTATAATCCTTTATTTAAAGGTATCCCTAGAAGTACTTGTAGAGCTGATATCTTTAGATTGCATGGTCAATATCAAACATACATACGTTATTTGTTTGAACACCTTCCCTGTAGAGTTTCTCTAACTTTTGATATTGGGCATGCTGTTAATGGAAATGATTATTTGAGAATTACATGTCATTGGATAGATGATTTATTTTGTATGCAAAAACGTATTATCGCTTTTAAATA
>ML244968.1:0-40988 GCA_005239495.1 Nicotiana undulata
TTAAAAGTTGCTGAATTTTCTGCTTTAGTTCGTCACTTTTTCTGGGCTGTTTCTCGGGTCACCCAAGTTGTTGATTTGCTGTTGTTTCCCCTGCTGATCCTACTGTTTCTATTGCTGAAATTTCTGCTATTGTTACTGCTGTATTTCTGCTTTTCGGGTAATTTTCAAATCCTTATATTGCAGATTTTATTGTAATAAGAAGCATTTGATCCCGGTTTTGTTGCTGGAGCATGTTAGATTGATTTTATTTCAAGATGAATGTTATATTACTATTATCTTTATGTAAATATGTTAGAAGTTAGTTAAATTATCGTTTTCTTGTTTATATATGATTGGAATTGCATTTTGTTAAGTTTACGTAGTTTAAGGAAGAGATAAAGAGCTCGTTTTAACCATGTTTGTTTAGTTTGGGATCTTTTATGTGAGTTACTTTTAAGGTTAATGTATAATTATTTAGGAAAGACTTCTAGCCTCAAATATTTTGATACTTTACATTATAGTCAACATAATATTATAATATGGTCCTTCTCTTTAGCATTAAAGTATTATTTATTTATTTTTATAACTTTTATACTTAGTTGCGATTCGTAATTATTAAAGTGGATTCAAATGCTTAAGGTGTTTACGTTACTAATGAGTTTGTAGTCTGATTAGTTCCATGTTGGTGTAAATGAGTAGAAATATTATGTTAGTCCTTAAGAAATAAATTGATTAAGGAAATGAAAGAGCAAAGATAATGACTAGCATGTGAGTTTCTTTTACGAAAAACATTTTTTAATTTGGGCATCAATGTGATGAGCAATTTGGGCTTAGAAGAATACTTGTCACTTTGTGTTGTGTTTGTCATTGAATCTCTTAACCAACATATGCCAAATGAGCTAAAATCTGTAGGTCCAATGACAATAGAAAGTAAATGGAATTTTCCTTAAAATCACTATTTTATCTTTTGTTAAATAAAATAAGTGGCCCAAAATCATGAAAGTTCAGCATAAGTTTACTCGGGTTTAATGTATTGCATTAGTTAAAAAGAAATTTTAATAATGTCATATTTGTTCCTTTTTTTTGTCGAATAAGTAATAAAAATAAAAAAAGAGGAAAGTTTAAGCACTTCCTTTTTTTGTATTAATTTAAACGCTAGGCAAATAGTAGGCGCGCTTTAACTTCACGGAATCGCTTGCGTAGCGTGATGTTTAAGATTAATTAACTGGATTTAACAATGCCATTTCATACTCGTTTAGTTCTTAGTTACATTTCGATTTAATTAGTAATTGCTAAAATCGTGGATTCGCTTGCGTAGCGCGATCGTAAATATTTTAACTAATTCTTTTAAATGTAGTAACTTTAAAAAAAAAAAGTAATAATATACTAATAATCTTCGTCGTAATTCTAAATTCGCTTGCGTAGCGCTGTTATGATAAAATTACTAAATTTTATTTCGATCACGCATTCGCTTGCATAACGTGATTAGGATAACGTAATTGATAAAAAATCATTTTCCTTGATTAATATAATAATCAAGAATTAAAAACGGATAGGTAAAACATAAAAATCACAATTTGTCCAAAATTAATTCAAGCCAAGTTTTAAGTCAATAAAGCGACCGTGCTAGAACCACGAGACTCGGAGAATGCCTTACACCTTCTCCCCGGTCAACATAATTCCTTACCCGAACTTTGTTTTCGCGGACCGATAAAAATAGAGTCAAAGTTTCCTTTGACTAAGGATTCAAATAAAAGGTGACTTGGAACACCCAAAAAATCAATTCCAAGTGGAGACTCTGTAAATAAAATAATCCCCACTCAAATTTCACTTCAATTGAAAAAAACCTTTAACCCACAATCCATAACATAACACATATATCCTTCGAGGGTAGGAAAAAGGGGTGTGATAGTAATTGCTTAAAGTATTTTACTTTTCAAAGTATATCTATTCTGTTTATTAACTAAATTAATTTGTTTTCAGGAAAAGAAGTTGGGGCGTCCAATGAACAATGATGAGTTATTCAAGGAGATGCATATTGTAAAGAAGAAGAAAGAGACGGATCAAGAAAGGTGGGTCGAGGACCGGGTCTCGTCTGTATATGTAAGCTTTCACTTTTCTTTAAGTATTTTAATTTACTTTTATATAGATTTTGAAATACTAATTCAATTTAAATTTTCGTATAGGGTCACTATCAAAGTAACGTGGAGGAATTAATTTGCAGTCATCCAGTTGATGAATCGGGCCAGCCAACCCAACCTTCGGACGAGGATGCTGAAAGAATATGGTTGGAGTCTGTTGGCGGTCCAAAATGGGGGAAGGTATATGGACTTCCTACTAAAACGTTCCATCGCTTTAAGTGTGGAATGCAAGGAATAGATACTTCCTCGCAAGGCGAGAAACTTAATGGGGAGAGCCCCTTCGCTATGCGGGAGACTGTGACAAAGCTCACATCCGAGCTAGAAGCGACCAATGAAAGAGAAAGGGTTAGAGATGCTCAATTCCTTGGCATGTAAGCTCATATCAGAACTCTCCTATCTACTGGAGCTTTTCCATTGCCCCGGTTTCGTGAGTCATCGCCAGATGCTCGACCTGCACGTGATCGTTCCTCCCATCCTCCCAGTGATCGTTCCTCCCATCCTCCCCGTGATCGTTCTTCCCGACCTCCACAAGACCCTTTTCTATACCGTCTTGTAAATGAAATTTCATCAGACGATGATGATGATGTTGTAGAAAATACTCCTTAACTTTTATAAACTTTGAACTAGACAAATAGAACCAGTTTTGAACTAGTTTTAGCAAGTTTTAACTTGGTTTTGAATTTTTATATTCAATTGAACTTTTATTTGTTAGTTTTAATGTATTTATTGATTGATTGATTGTTGTTGTTGTTGTTTTATGTTGTTGTTAGGTGTATTAGTATGCTAGCAGGTGGTGTAGCTGCCAAAACATGCATTTTATGCCAAAATTAAACCTACAAAACCGATCAAAGTTGGTCGGTAATCATTAAAAAAAATAAAAAAATTACAATTACCGACCAAAATTGGCCAGTTAATGAACAAGGAATTCCCAGGACCAACTTTGGTTGGTATCTTTTTAAATTTAATAATTAATAAAAAATATAATTTAAATACAATTAAATTATTAAAATATGTTGCCGACCAAAGTTGGTCGGTAAATTATTCTAATTCTTCAGATGGTCGTTTTAATATACCGACCAATCTTGGTCGGTATATTAAACGACCATCAAAATAACGACCAAGCGTATTTGGCCGCGTGTTGATCGATTTTTCTTGTCGATATTTACCGAATTTCTAGTAGTGACAATTTCCGTATATACTACTTGTGAAGAAATCAAATAAACCCTAGGGAGAGAGAAGATATCGAATTGTATTGATTATTCAACTGAATTCTATTACAACTGAAATAAGTCTCTCAATAAAGAATAAATTCTAGAGTTGGTATTTATATACAAACTAAGACTGGTTATATTTACAAATAAGAAGGCTACAAATACAAATAAATACACGTAAACCCGGGTCTTCTTATGGTGGGTAAGTGTACCGGAATTGGGCTGAACTTTGGGTTTGGGCTCCAACAGTAAAAATAACACGGGCTAGTCAGTTTTCGGACTGGTCATTCAAAAATAGCCAGTGTCACGATCCAAAACTCGCTAGTCCTGATGGCACCTAACCCAACCAGCTAGGTAAGCCAACTAGCAATTTTATTATTCCAATGATATTAACAAGACAAATAAACGATAGTAATTTACTGAATTTTATACATTTCCCAAAGACTGGTAGTACAAATCATGAGCTTCTAAGAATAGAGTTTACAAAACTGAAATGAATAAATACATAGACTGTTTGAAAAGTACATAAATAGAGTTTTATAGATCTAAAGCTACAACGAATAGGAACAAGCAGAAGCTTCAACCGGAACATAGGTACATCTTCAATTCATCTCCCATCGAAAGCATCAACATTTTTTTTTGGTCAAATTAATTTTTTTTTTTATAACCAAGTATGCATATTTACAGCTCTAGCTCTATTTGGACTCGAGAGCTATTTTACTCTATCTTTGTCTAGCTAAAATGATAACTATTGCAATCATAAGCTAGGATAGCTATTTAGACTTTCCAAAATCTTCTTCCATTTGGTATAACTTTGTCCTCTAATATGCAATTGGAGGCTAATTTCTTTAAGTCTCTGCTGACTTCTTTTCTCTTCATTCTGAAACCTTCTTGCATTCCTTTCACTCCAAACATGATACATTGTTGCAGCAAATAACTATGACATAATCTGACTTTTGGTTCTGCTTCTTCTACATATGTTTTCCATCCACTGTATTTCTTCACTCCATGTCTTGATAACCTTATCTTCATGCATCCATTTTAGTAGGGAACTCCAGATTCCTTTCGTGTAGGTGCATTCAAAGAACAAGTGTTCCATAGATTCTGTACTTCACACAACACACATTCTTGTGGTACACTTATATTCCATTTTACTAGTTTGTCAACTGTCTCAAGCCTTTGCCTTATGGCTAGTCATAAGATAAACTGATGTCGAGGAATCTATCTTGCCTCCAAAGTGAGATTTCTCCATTGCACTTTCTGATATTGTGGTTGAAAGGATAGGTAAGCTGCCTTAATACTAAATTTGTTCCCTTTGCTGCATTTTCCTAGCTCTACCTGAAACCTGCTATTAAACCACTTCCTAGTATCAAAGATTTTCCTCACAAGCCAGCTTGCTTGTGCAGGTCTCTTCATAGTTTCTATCTCCTTATTCTTTATATAGTAGCCATGAATCCATTGCACCCATAAAGAATCCTTTCTTGTAGATATTTCCCATAACAGTTTGCATATGGCTTCTTTATTCCACAATATGAAGTCTATAATGTCTAATCCCCCTGCTGATCTTGGCATACACAATGACTCCCAAGAAACCAATGCTTTTCTTGATGCTTCATGACTTCCAGTCCAGAGGAATGTTCTACATATACTTGTGATAAGTTGAACAACCTTCTTGGGTAGAACAAAGACCCGAGCCCAATATGTTTGCATCTCAAAGAGCACACTCTTGATCAGTTGTAGCCTTCCACTATAAGACAAAACTTTTGTAGTCCAGCATCTGATTCTAGCTATCATTTTCTCTATAATTGGCATGCATTGTTGAATACTGATCTTCTTAGATGATAGTGGTACTCCGAAATATTTGAATGGCAGCTCTCCCAATGCAAACTGCATATCATTTAGTATTTGCTGCTTCAATTCTTGACTAACTCCAGCAATATACAATGAACTCTTGTCAAGATTAGCTTTCAATCCAGACACATTAGAGAAATGATAAAAAGCTTGGATCATTAGCTGGATAGATATATTACCAGCCCTGCAACAGTTAAGCAAATCATCAGCAAAACATATGTGCACCGGTTTCATTTTACCACATCTAGGGTGGTAGTTAAGTCTGGGTTATGTTGAAGTTGTTTGAGTGATCTATTTAGTTATTCCATAATAAAAACAAACAGATATGAGGACATGGGGTCCCCCTGTCTCAACCCCTTCCTAGCCTCAAACTTTGGAGTAATTCCCCAATTTATCAGGATTGTATAACTTAATGTAGTCACACATTCTATAATCCACCCCACAAACTTCCCAGGGAACCCAAATTCAATTAGAATAGCTTTTAGAAAGTCCCATTCAACCAAGTCATAGGCTTTCCTGATATCTACTTTTACCATACACCTAGGTGATACCCATTTTTTCATATATCCTTTCACAAGCTCACGTGCAATGATTACATTATCAAGGATGCTTCTTCCTGCTATAAAAGCTGATTGTGACTGTCCTACAACTGTATCTGCTACTGCTTTGAGTCTATCAGTGAGAATCCTTGCTATCAATTTATACAAAGTTGTACAGCAAGCAATAGGTCTATACTTCTTCACATATGTGGTATTGGCCACGTTTGGAACAAGAGTGAGAGTAGTACAGTTTTCTTCCTTCAACATCTTTCCAGATTCAAAGAATTGAATCACAGCCTCACTTACCTCCTCTCCTATCACATACCAGTACTCTTTGTAGAATTTAGCATTAAATCCATCCACCCCTGGAGCCTTGTCATTAGGAAATTCTTTCAAGGCCTTAAGTACATATTCTTTTGTGACTGGTTGAATCAATAACAGTTGTTGATCTCTCTGCAATCAAGGTACTTCCTTAGCAATATATGTGTCTACACATGGCAGCTCATGTGCTTTGGTTCCCATTAGCCCTTTGTAGAAGCCTATAAATTCCTGCTGCACATGCTTTGGATCAGTTAGTTGTACTCCCTGATCAGTACATATAGTTCCAATGTTGTTCTTGGACTGTCTTGCTTTTAATTGAGCATGGAAAAACTTAGAATTAGAATATCCTTGTTTGATCCAAACAGCTCTAGATTTTTGCCTAAGCACCCTCTCCTGAATAATAGTCCATTTTTCCATTTCCAGTATTGTTTCTTTCTCCTCTGTGATCAGAATTGGATTATACAAGTATGTTACCATTGAATCATGTACCTCTCTCAACTTTACCTTCAGTTCCTCCAGTTTATGATCAATCTTGTTCATTTCTTGGTTCACTTGTTTCACAGCTTTTTCTATCCTCTTCAACTTTCTGCATACAACATACATTGCATGGCCTTCAATTGTTGGTTCCCATATTGATTCTACCATTTCTTTGATTGCCTTTTGCTTCAATAACACATTAAGTAGTCTAAATGGTTTTGGAAATTTATGTTTAATCCTAGTAGTAGTTAGCAGTATAGGAGAGTAGTCTGAGCATCCAGGATTCATGTATTGAGCTTCTATACTGCTATACTGGCTCAACCATTGAACATTGCCAAATGCCCAATCAATTAGACTATAGATTTTGTCCCCAGGGTCCCTCTTGTTACACCAGGAATAGCTCCATCCCTTTCTTTGAATCTTCCCCAGTCCTACTTCATCTACACAATCCTGGAAATCTTGTGTTTCATTTTGCTGAACTGGCGCCCCATTGATTCTATCTGCAACAAATAAGATAGTATTGAAATCTCCAATAACAATTGGATCTACCATTGTATGGTTGAGTGCTTTCAATTGTCTCCACATATCTTTCCTTCCTTCAATGGTATTATATCCATAGACAAATGTTATATAACACTCAAATGATGATCTTTTTTCCTTCACCTTACAATGAACTGTTTGAGGACCTGAATTCTGGATACCAACCTCTAACATATTTGGTTTCCAACATATCCAGATTCTCCCATTTTGTCACCTTGCATAGTCACAATACACCTGCCAGTCTGCTCCTATTTTCTTCTTTATTTTCTCTGCTATTCTAGCCTTTACCTTAGTTTCTAGGCAGCCCAATAGAGCAACTTTATTTGTAAGCAAGAAGGAACTAAATTCCTTCTGCTTATAGGGCTTGTTAAGCCCCCTAATATTCCATGATCCAAAAATCATGAAGGTTGTTTGGTCAAACCGGTACCCCTTGCCACATTGCTTGTGGTAACCTCTTCTTGAATTCTCAGGGCACTGAATTGGTTTCTTCTAAGTAACTCCAATTCATCTATGGTTCCTATTACAGTTTGCATCACTCTCTTGCCCCTATCAATCTGTTTGGTCTGCTTATGTTCATCTTCCTGTGTTAATTGCCCCTGTTGCTCATTGACATTAGTCTGCTCTTTTTGTTGCTCCTTATTCTAATTGTCACTCTCAGAATTGGTCTTAGCTATCCACTCCTTCCTCTTAGGATTCTTCCTTTTTTTTATCTCATGGTCCAGTGGCTTTGTGCAATCACCTATATTATGTCCTACCTTCAAGCAATCCTGACAATACTTAGGAGTCCATTCATATTCAATAGTCTGTGAATACTGTCTCCCATCAGGTAGTTCAAGAGCAATTGTCTCCGGTAAAGGCTGTGAGATATCCATCTCAATCAGAATTTTGGCATATGTAATCCTTTGCTCCTGAGCTGTGAGCATGTCTGTACAAATAGGTTTCCTTAGGCAACTAGCTATCCTTCCCAGATTTTCAGGAGCCCAAAACTGGATTGGGAGATTAGGAAACATCACCCACATTGAAACAATATGAGTTGGTTCCTTGCTCATCTGAAATTTCGGATCCCATTGTTTCAGCACAAATGGTCTGTAATCAAATGTATAAGGTCCTTGCTGCAGAATTGTTTCCTTATCTTCATCACTATCAAATTTGAAGATAAAGTAACAATTACTATGCAAGTATACCTGAGGTGTGCTCACATAGTTCCACACACCATAGACAAACCTCAACATTTCTTTAAAGGTAGGGTTTCCACCAATTACATACCCAATTAAGGTTGAGCTCCATTTCCGGTTTTGCTCAGCTATTTCTTGAGGATTTAGCTTCACAATCTTAAGCCCATCCTTCATCACCGGAGGGTAGTAACTCAGCTGAAGCCCTCTGTTCTGTTCTGTTCTCTGTTCCCTTTGACAACCTCAGCCATAGTTGGCTTAATTTCACTTGATGTTGCAGAAAATGTTAGTTTCTGCGCTGCATGCATAGATCCTGCTTCCTCCTGCGGGGTTTCTGCATTTTCCATTGAAGAACCGACTTGTAAAATTGTAGGGGAACTCCCCATTCCTGGGATCCAATGACCAAATTGAATTGGTGCTAAGACATGGGGAATGCTAGATTCTTGTGTTATTTGTCTAATTTTCGGTGTCGGCTTCTTAGGTGAGGCCGGCAATGGTGCTGCTTGCTTCTTCTTCCTTTCCATTACCGCTTAGGCACACGTTAGTAACCATAACGTAACATGCACCGAGAGAAAAGTAGCATGCAAGTCCAAAAGTTGTTTATGCTTTGATTTTACTTCTCCCGCAGCAACATTAGCAGCCAACATCTGCACGCGAGGTGCAGTATGAGTACAACCGACACCATGTACTCAGTAAGTAACAGACCTAACCTTAGGTTGAAAGAAGTGATAAGCTAACACAAGGTCGGGTTCAATACCAAAACCCCACAACAGTTCATAACAACATAAATACAAGTATAAAAGAGGTATCTCAGAAGTAAAAATGCTCAGCTCGTTCACAGTTCCAGAAAATTGTCATGCTTTTCAAGTATCTCAATGAAAAACCCAAATCTCTTACCAAAAATGCCAAAAATACGAGTAAGTTTGAAAACTATAATTTTCCAAATATCCTTTCCACAACAAATAAAAATGTTTCATTTTCTTTCTAGATAACAAGTATAAAATACCTCTATATACCCACATGTCAATGTGTATAATAAGTCATGAATGACGTGATACCGTATAGCATGAGGAAAAATGCATCTCTATGCCTGCAGGTCTTGTGTGCATGCAAATGCCATGTATCTCAAAGATGAATCATGTACTCGCACTCTCAGAGTACTCAATCTCATTGTCTCACACTTTCCACTCTTCATGATCAACCACTCAGAACTGTATATGGCCCATACTACCCAGGGAAGATCCATCCCGGAATATATACATCACTGACCATTAGTCACTCAGTACCAAGGAAAGCCAATCCGGCCTCATGGAGAAGATCCATCTCCAGGTATATAAATGCTTCGGACAAGATCCATGTCCAAGGAAGATCCATCCCTCAATATAATCAACCGCGCCCACTAGGGGTGTACAGACTCCGGAGGGGCTCCTACATCCCAAGCGCTATAATCTGCACGAACAAATCACGTGCTGCACGGACAACTCACGTGATATTATATAAATGTCTAAATCTGCACGGATAACTCACGTGTTGCACAGACAACTCACGTGCTATAGTATCAATATCCTCACAAACAGGCCTCCGGCCTCACTCAGTCATCAATCTCTCTAGTCTCACTCGCGGGCTCACAATGTCATGAAACTAGCCCGACAAAAATGATATGATATATCAATAAATAACAATTGAGACTGAGATATGATATGAATGCATGAATATGACTAAGTACTAAATATCAATGAAATTAGTAAAATGACAGCAAGAAACGACCACTATGGGTCCCAACAGTATCGGCATAAAGCCTAAACATGATATCTAGCGTGATTGACAGCTCATTTACTTTATCTCTTCGTGAAAACACAGATATTAAAAAATAGGACTACTACATAGTGCCATGGAAACAACAGTCCCAATTCACTTGGTGCACGCCCATACGCCCGTCACCTAGCATGTGCATCACCTCAATACAATCACACATCACGTATTTCGGGGTTTCATGCCCTCAACACTAAGTTTAGAAGAGTTACTTACCTCGAACAAGCAAATTTCAATATCGAGCAAGCCAAGCGATGCTTCAAAAATGCCCTTACACGCGCAATGACATCCGAACGGCTCAAAACTAGCCAAAAGAATCTCAAATATATCAAATAAGGCCCAAGAAAACAATTCCAAATGATAAAGATCGAATCCTTAATTCAAACAAAAACCGGCCAAATCACACACGAGCCCACGCCTTGGAACCCGGCAAAACTCATAAAATCCGATAACTCATTCAATTACGAGTTTAATCATACTAGTTTCACTCAATTCCGACTCTAAGTCTATGTTCAAAACTCAAAAATTCACATGATGAAACTTTATGCCAAAACCCCCAATTTCCTCTAAAGAATTCATCAACCAAAAGCTAAAATCGAAGATAGATTCATGGAATATAACCAAAACCGAGTAGCGAACACTTACCCCAATTCATATGGTGAAAATTGCCTCAAGAATCGCCTCAATCCGAGCTTCGTAACTCCAAAAATGTAAAAATGGCCGAACCTACTCGAAATAAAGTACTTTATAATCTGCCTAGGCCTCCTCTTTCGTGAACGCGGGAAATTCATCACGTTCGCGATGAATAAAACTCACACTGCCACAAAGACTCTACGCGTTCGCGATACACCCCAGGCGAACGAGATGAAAACTGCTGACAAATCTTCGCGACTATTCTTACGTGATCGCATAGAAGAAGGCTCCAATTCCCAACTACCAACCTCAACACTACGCGAACGCGATCCTCCATACACGAACGCGAACGCGAAGAAGAAAAGCTACTGGCATCAAAATACATTACGCGTTCGCGACACTTGCCACGCGAATGCGATGAAGAACTGAAACACCAGAAAACGGCAGAACACAACAATGCCAAAATGATGAAAAATGATCCGAAAACAATCCGAAACACGCCCGAGACCCTCAGGACCTCGCCCAACATACCAATAAGTCCCATTATATAACACGAACCTACTCGAGGCCTCAAAACACACATAAAAATATTGAAACGACGAATCACATCTCAAATCGAAATCTATGATCTTTGAACTTTCAATTTTCAAAACTCGCGCCGAAACATATCAAATCATTCCAGAATGAACCCAAAATTTGCACACAAGTCCAAAATGACATGACAAAGCTACTCCAATTCCCAGAACCACAATCCGAATCTGATATCCTCAAAGTCAACTTTCGGTCAAACTTATGAACTTTCCAAACCTTCAATTTCCAATTTTTGCCAACTTGTGGCGAAACCTTCTCGAAACATCCAAATGTAAATCCGGGCATACGTCCGAGTCGAAAATCACCATCCAGACCTAACGGAACCATAAATATTTTGTTCCGGGGTCAAATTTTTAAAAAATCAAAGTTGGTCAACTCTTTCAACTTAAAGCTTCAACAATGCAATTCATTCTTCCAAACCGATTCTGAATAACCTAAAGGCCAAAAGCAAAATTCACATAAGTCATAATACATCATATGGAGCTACTCATGCTCGTAAACAACCAAGAGAAGTGTGAATGCTCAAAACGACCGACCGGGTCATTACATTCTCCCCCACTTAAACATACGTTCGTCCTCGAACGTGCCAAGAGTTGTTCCCAATACCATCAAAGTGCCGTATAACCTTACCATGCACATAGCCGGGGGTGATCTCACGTCACCCTATCCCATATAGGCCCGACAACACAACATAACTGTAGTTTCTTAATTCGATCTAGCCCATAAACCTTAGAATCCAATTTCCAACATCCACAATTTCTATGAGATCAGAATCTCGCACCTACACACTGTATAAGTATGAACAAGCTGTATCAAGCCTTTACCATAACCCAAGATGTAATCACATGATGTATCACATAACTCAAATACTCATAGCGAAAATTTCAAATCACAGTAGCTGCTCAGAGCAACCCAGTACCGGTAATGGACCTCATATCAAACAAAGCCTTGTTCTAAAACCTTCGTACATTGCCGATAATGAAAGAACATGCAGAAACTCATAATCATTCATCAAATCAACAAGTCGTGGAGCTCCCTCTCCTTCAACAAGAACTATAGCCAATTTCTAAGCCGACTTCCGATATTATCCTTCCAAATATACCGCAATCAAATCTGATAGCACCCATCCTAGATACGACGACTTCATCTTATCGAATACCAACTACTCTACTGATACGTAACTCTGATACTACCCAAAGCCACAAACCGTGCAATCCATGCACCAATAAGCAACAATCCAAATGTACTCAATACCGAAAATGGCTCGATCAAGAGAACCATCCCGCAAGATCAATGGGTACCACCACCACACAATGCTAAGAACCCATTAGACACCGTAGAACCATCACCTGACTCTAACACAAAGGTTCATACCTCAACATAACTCCGCTACAATGCGCGACTCCATCCAAACGCTGGTCCATATCATATACCTCGAGCCACTATGCTCAAAATCAATAATCACCCGAAATGCGACATCAAGTACCCAAAGTGAATTACCATAACAACAAAGAATCAGATGTCACAATGCCACACAAAACCCGAAAGAACATAACCAATACGCCCTCAATCATTCAATACCCAATTACTCATCTCGCTCAAATTCGCTATAATACCACAATAGAACTGCACCATGTGTGCCTAAAACCAACGAATCACAACTCCTCGTACCATAGAAGAGCAACTCACAGAAAATTTCAGAACATAAAGCTCAACAATAACTGAATCCCTCAACAATAACATTATGGAGCCAACCAATCTGACTCTGTGTAGAATATACATCCTAATAGGGCCTACCAATGGACCCCAAAATCAACTCCGGACACCCACAAATAGATAAATAAACCTCTAGAAGCCCACAATGACTGAATCATAACATATACTATCATCTAGATAGCTTCGGCCATGACTTCACAGTCGACAACCATGAAATAATCTGCTCCTGAGAACTCCCAGTCTCCAAATCCATAAAACACACAAATCACCATATTTGATCCCAACTCCACCGCCAGAATGTCTAAGATATCTCTCACACATAATCATCCCACGAGGAATACTTCTAAAATTCTTCTGTGCCACATAGAAAAATTCGAATATCAGCAGTTGATCAACTACGAGAGTGCCGCAGTACTAGTGAAGTATCCATAAATCAAACACATTGCCCCTTCTGAAATGTATACTCTCATCAAGCCATACCATATAGTAATAGCATTTACCTAGTCATCTGAAAGCATCCATGTTGCATATGAATTTCATGACTTTCCCTTCAAAACTGAACTGTGACCTTGCACATGCAAATCTCAATCCCTCACGACACACCGCATCTACCATGTCATCATATCAAAAATATGAGAAATTCATTATACACTCCGAGTCATAAGCAAATACATACTCAATTAGCCAAGGACCTTCCATTTGATTCCATCTAGGAGAAAAACACTATGCACCACATGCTCCTCATGCCAGTAGGAAATATACTCCTCGAGCCGTGGTAAAAACCATTGAGAACTCTTCGACGCCCATTTTCACATAACCAAGCTATTAGAATCGAATCGCTCTAACTCAACCAAGCCACGCAGGTCGCCAAACCCAAAGAGCATTGCCACGAAACACATGTAGAGACTAGCCACATTATAAGTACCCAAATAACCATTATACCCATTGTTGTGCTAATCCAACCTACTACTAAGTTTTCCTAACTCTCCAAGTTCTTCCAGAATTGTCTTCAAATTGATACTTCTCCTTTCTAGAACATTACTAAACCAAAAATTGCCCCACGAACTCAAGCATAGGACCACACCGCCCTAAGGCTCATAAGCTGTTGAATTACCTCTTAAGTACCCCCAAAAGTATCACAACCGAGATACCTACTCCGGAGAGACCTTCTGAAAATTTTGAAGTTGTTTCCTTCACCTTCCTGACACTCAAAATGTAGAATCTATAAGAATATAGAAATTCCACAAGTCTTGACACCATACAATGTAAATCTAACTTTCTAGCCATATACACATCCTGAAGATTCACAATTGCTACATATAGATCTTGAATCCATTAGACCATTCTCGCGAGTCATCCAATTTGCTCAAATCTCAATTAAACTGATCAAAGGACCGAATGACCTATGCCCCATTTCCACACCAACACCCTAAGTAGTAATCCACACTTCTAAGAAACCGAGTGAATCCCTACTCCATACACACTACATCCTTTATGAATAACAACTCAATCATTCAATGTTTCCCATATACCCATAAATCATAATACAACCCTTATCTAGAAATTCCTTTACTCGAGTCATCCTCGATCTCATTGATATGTGGCTATAATTCATGGTTTAACGCATTATGTGCCTAACATTTCACGTGCTTTAATGATAAAAATACACTTTGTTGAAGCATAATGGAGTCTATTTCATGTGTAGGTAAATTGTAGATGGAAGCCGAGCTAAATGGATGCTCAACCGTCAAAAATATGCTCAAGAACGATGAAAAGGAGAAGCCAGGCAAAATCCATCTTGACCGGGCTTTAGCCCGAGGTCAGCCCAAATCCAGGCCAAACCAGGCTTTAGCCTGGCGAGACCAGCCTAAGGCCAACCCAGACCAGGCTTTAGCCTGGCGAGGCCAGCCTAAGGTCAGGCCAGACCAGGCTTTAGCCTGGCGAGGCCAGCCTAAAGCCAGGCCTACCCAGGCATTTTCTAGGCATTTTCCAGGCGACGCCAGGCCTAAGTTCAGGCCCAGTCCGAGTTTTAAAGGTTTTAAGTATTTCCCGGTTTGACTAGAAGTAACCTACACGTTTAGGGCTTGTCCCAAACGTATAAATATACCCAAAAACACAATTTTGAGGGACTTTTGCCATTGGAGACAAGAGGAGATCGTGGAACACTACTCAGAAGATCAAAACAATGATTTTTACACCCTTTATTCCTTACTATGTAATTTAATTATGCAAGTTATTTTGGATTTGATTACTATGATCATGAGTAGCTAATTTATTTAGTCTAAGGTTTTGGTGGAACCCATTGAGGATGAACTTATTGTTATATTAATATCGTTTGCTTGGTTTTCATCTCTATTTGTTCAACTACGTTCTTGTATATGAGAGATCCATAACCGAGGGTTTAAAGGTAGGATTAGAGATAATGGTACCTTGGGTGCAATCTAAAGTGAATTGTAATAAAAGTCAGCTAGCGTAGCTCGAGAGAGTGCATATAGTAAATTATCGTAATTGCTCGAGAGAGAATTACGGTAACATAAGTGTTCATGATTGATAGAGATAATTAGGCCAAACTATAGGAAATATACAAGAAGAGATTCCATCAACGGGGGAAACCATAACCTTAGATCCTTCTCACATTTGTTTACAACTTAGCAATAGTCATATTCTAGTTTAATTATTTTCATTCAGTCTTAGTAGTAAAAACACCACAATTGTTATTTATTACCTTTGGAAAGTTTATTACTAAGAACCGAGTGAGTCTAACATCGGTAATTGATAGGTTAATTCCCTTTGGGTTCGACTCTGGGCGAAATACTCAGATTATATTTGCAACGTCTACTTAGTCCTTTTTATAAGGCATAGCTGGGCGTGATCAAATTTTGGCGTCGTTGCTGGGGAATTAATGGTGTTATCAATTATAGTTGGAAGAAAATACAAAAATTCTTAAGTGTAGTCAATTTTCTTCAATTTCATTCATACATTAAACTTTTAACGTTTGCTAACTTGATTGTACAGGTGCAAGTGTAGAAACTCATCGAGAACTGGTGAAGTATTTGAAGCCTTACCAAACCCCGAGAAAGTTTTCAAGGCCTTGAACAGGGCCAACCGGAAAAGCAAGCAACAACCACCAATTGAACAAATTGAAACCGACATGGAAGATCTCAATGACAGGAACAACAACAACGGGGAAGACGTGGTTGACCCAGCTGCACAAGGTGTGGCCGCCTGTGGTGCCTATTGTACCAGAGGCGCCTTTATATGACTAGGCACAATCCACGGCGGAGAATTTGTCCACTGCGATAGAAGTCCCTTAGATACAGGCTGAGTCATTTCAAATCACAAATAATATGTTGCATTTGTTGCAGAATAAGGGACTATTTTCGGGGTCATACATTGAGGATCCCCAACAGCATTTGAAGAATTTCCTGTCGATTTGCAAAACTCAGAGGCAACCAAACGTCACTCCGGAAGCAATAAAATTGTTGTTGTTTCCTTTCTCAGTGACAGGAGTCGCCCAGACTTGGATCAACTCGCTCCCCATCAATTTCATCACTACATGGGAGGAGTTGGTTAAGCAGTTCCTGAACAAATTCCATCCACCAAACAAAAAATCTCAACAAATTGATGAAATCTTGAGCTTCAGATAGAAGCCTATAGAGTCACTGCAAGAAACATAGGAACGATTTAAAGGAATGTTGGTTATCTTTCCGCACCACGGTATTCCAGAGCAGATGTTGGGGCAGCGATTTTATATGGGTCTGGCAGACAGTGTTAAAGCAAATGTTGATGCTTCAGCTGGTGAATCATTTCTGAGCAAAACATAGAGAGAGAGCCAGATCTTGCTTGATAAAATGGCACAAAATTCAGGGTGGACAACCAGAAATGCACCCATCACCTCAGTGTATCACTCAGTGCCATTAGACCATCCAACGGTCTTGCTGAAAACATGGCCACGTTGATGACACAGATGAGCATACTTACTAAAAAGGTGGAGGAGTCAGGGCAGAAGCAGCAGGTACATATTGTGGATACTACCAATGAGGGCTTATGCACATCTTGCATTAGTCAACCACTTAGTAATCAGTGGAAAGCTGAATGTGATCATACTCACTACCCTGAAAATATGAACTATGTGTCGAATTATGGGGGCCAAAGACAGGGTGGACAGAATTGGGGCTAGCAAAATCAGCTGTACAAGCCACCTCAGCAGCAACATAACAGTGGAAACATGGGAGACACGTGACCTCACGGTAATGTGGTACCTTATCAAAGGCCGCATGGGTATAATAATCAGAATCAGCAACATGCTTATCACCCCCTGCAACAACAACATGGGGGGAGACAAGAAGATGGGTTTTCCAGACTAAAAGCAATGATGCAATAGGTTATTGGGTCAACTGCCAAAATAAGTGAACGAGTAGATGCACATGAATCTTCTATTAAAAATATTGAAGTACAAATGGGCCAGATCTCGATGTCTCTGAATCATCGTCCTCGTGGGACACTGCCTGCAGACACGCATGTAAATCCTAAAGATAAAGGTCCGAAGCAGATGATGGCAGTAAGTCTACGCAATGGCAGGGACTTAGACTTGGAGTAGGAAAGAGCACGAGAGAGCAGACGGGTTGAGACACTGGTGCCAGTGCCGATTGAAATTGATGATTCAACAAACCTGACCAAGGTAACAATGCAGCCTGCTGAAGGAGAACCCATCGTGCAGAATGAAGCTGAGACAGAAGTTGAGATAGCCCGGGAACCGGTATTTGAGGTGGTGGCTGACAAAG
Organism: Nicotiana undulata; assembly: GCA_005239495.1. NCBI lineage: Eukaryota > Viridiplantae > Streptophyta > Magnoliopsida > Solanales > Solanaceae > Nicotiana > Nicotiana undulata. The sequence goes on from ML244968.1 coordinate 17,768, forward strand.
AAAAACCCCAAATCACTAGGAAGAAGAGACCTCCAGCACCATTCCCACAAAGGCTGGCCAAGTACTAGAAAGACGAACAGTATAAAAAGTTCTTGGACATGTTGAAACAGATACAGGTAAACATTCCTTTGATTGATGCTCTGAAGAAGATGCCTAGGTATGACAAAATGATGAAGGACTTAATGTCTCGAAATTTTGACTTCCAAGACTTGGCCACAGTGACACTTACTCAGACTTGCAGTGCTGTCGTGACCCGACCAATTGCGGAAAAGTTGTCTGATCCAGGGAGTTTCACCATTCCCTGCACCATTAGAAATTTTTCCTTTGCAAAGGCACTTTGTGATTTAGGGGCCAGCATTAATATTATTCCCCTGTCCATTTATAAGAGGTTGGGGATTGGTAGAGCTAGACCAACCTCTATGTTGCTGCAGCTGGCAGATAGGACGGTGAAAAGACCGTCAGGCATTCTTGATGATGTATTGGTGCAGGTGGGGAAGTTTGTGTTCCCTGCAGATTTTGTGATACTGGACTGCAGAGTGGATGAGGAGATTCCAATAATTTTGGGATGGCCATTCTTGGACACAAGACGAGCCCTCATTAATTGTGAAACTGGGGAGCTCAAGATGAGGTTGAACGACGAAGAAATCACATTCAATGTGCAGAAATTCATGAGGCGACCAAGTGAATTCGCCAATTGTTCTCTTGTTGATGTTGTGGATGTGATAGCGGAGGAAGATGATGATTCCTTAACTATTGAGGACCCCCTTGCTGCATGTTTGATGAATTTGGGTGAGGTAAATGGGGAAGACTTGCAGAGTGGGTACTTGCTCTTGAAGGCGAAGGTTTTTGGGAAAGGGAGCTCGAATTTGAGATTTCGCACTTAGAGGGAAGAAAAACCCCTCCAGCCAAGGACATTGATGATACGTATTTAGTTGACTCTAGTGTTATTAGTATTGAGGATGTTGACAATCCTAAAGTTTATGTAGTTGAGTGCATTGGTACACACTCCAAGCATTTTTCCACATTGTGTTTGTATGATGATATGAAAATAGAGTCATCCGAGCCACTTGAGGAGTCAAGGAATAAGGAATAAGATGCCTACACTCTGAATTCTTCTTGCCAGAAAGTCGGGAATACACATCTCATCTAAAGGCCAAAAAGTGCAGAATACTACACTGTTTTATTGGGCCAGTCAGATTTGTTCCACCACCCCATGAGCATGATAATAGAGCATAATCAAAACTTGTGGTCCAATTCATAAGTTCAAAGTGGAGACAGAAAGTGATTCACGTCGTGCCGTGACACTAAATCAAGCGTTTGTTCGAAGGAGCATGGAAAGCAAAACTAATGGAGAGGATGAACATGATGAAGAATGGAGAGCGTCAGAGGATGACGACGCTGCTTGATCAGGGAATTTCTTGCACCCTATTTTTACTTCTTGTTTTGTCTATGTGTGATGCACTGAGAACATTGCATGATTTAAGTATGGGGTGTTGTAAATATTTGTTAGGGTTGGTTGTGTTTAGTGTGCTTTATTGTTAATAGGTTTAGCTTTTCGTATTAGTAAGTTTTTTTATAGTTTGTAGCTTTTTATGTTAGTCCTTTTGTTTTAGGTTCAATTTCTCTTAGTTTAGGTAGTTAAAAAAAACAGAAAAACAAAAAAAAAATAGAGAAATATGTTGGACTCTTCCCGACGATAGATCTCCTAGACAGTTTTCTTGAGGGAAGTAAGTCTAAAGAAAATACCAAATGGATTTTTGTTTTAGGTAGTGTAGTAATTCCCTCTTGGTTTTTCTTTGAACCGCGGTTCTTTTCCAAGGGGTTTTGATTGAACCGGGTGTAGGTAGTTTTAAATTTTTAGGAGTAGGAACCACGAGGCTAAGAAATTAATCGCAGCAATATCTCTTAACTTTGTAATGCCTTGAGAATAGTCAGTACTCTGGTTGTGAAACTTAGGCTCAATTTTTGACTCTAGGATAAATACCTTGAATCGTGGATTCATAAATTTTCTTAACTATTTTGACTGGAGTGTCGTGATAAAAACCAATCCTGAATGAGTTATGTGCCATGTTTGTGTGAGATTTTGTATGTATTCTATGCATTGAATTTGATGTCTAGAACTTGTCATGTGTGTGTGCGAAGTGAAATAGTAGCATTGTTCAGTCTACGAAGTGATATAGGTATTTCTTTGTTAAGCCAGATATATACAGTTTACCCACCTAATTGTTATGTATCGTAGTTAACCCCGTTGAGCCTATAATCCTATTTCTTTGGTAACCACATTATAAGCCATACCCCTTTGTTTGAATCGATCATATATTTGAACCTTGTCACCTCTCGTAAGCACTTGAATTGTGATGAACTATGGAAAAGTTAAAGTGTGGGGTAGTGGGTTGGCTTTTTAGTGGAACAATTGAAATAAGGAGAAAGGTGCATTAAGAAAAAAAAGAGTTGTTAGTCGAAGCCACTTGGAAAAAAAAAGAGAAAGAGAAAAAAAAAAGGAAAAACAAATGATAATAGTATATGGTATGAAAAATAAGTATTGATGATGGTGGCTAGTGATATACGTGTGCTTAAATAAATTTGGGGTAATATAAATAGAAGTAAAGGTGGAATGTTTGGTTTGACATAAGTATGGGCTTGAAGGTTAAAGTGTTTGCATTAAAGTGCTTAAGGGAGGTGTAGTCACTCATTCCAAATGTATCCTACCCGACCCGCAGCCTACATTGCAGCCAATGAAAGTCCTAATTGGTCTTAGACTGAATGAACTCGATTAGTAGAGTATTACACTACGGGAAAGCCTATGGTACATCATTTGTGGCATATGAATGTTATTTATGAGAGCGAGAATTTTGTCTATCTTGAGTTCCTATGTTCTTCAAATTCATTGTGTGTGGAACTAGCTCTTTGATTTGGTGAGGGCACATGATTCATGAAGGAAAAGTAATGTTGTTGACCTCTATGTTAGAGTAGTTAGTGAATTTTGAATAAATCATGGTATTTGTGAGTCGATTATTAAGGCGAGGATGTCACACCTTTGTGCTTAAACAATTTTAAAAATTCTTGGTATAACGCGTTAAGGGATTTGATTAATAAGTTGTGTTCATAAGTGTAGTTTAATTGCTCGAGAATGAGCAAATGTTTAAGTGTGGGGTGTTGATGTGTGGCTATAATTCATGGTTTAACGCATTATGTGCCTTACATTTTACGTGCTTTAATGATAAAATACACTTTGTTGGTGCATAATGGAGTCTATTTCATGTGTAGGTGAATTGGAGATGGAAGCCGAGCTACGCTCAAGAACGATGAAAAGGAGAAGCCAGGCAAAAGCAAGCTCGACCAGGCTTTAGCCCGGCGAGGCCAGCCTAAGGCCAGCCCAGACCAGGCCAGACTAAACCAGGCTTTAGCCTGGCGAGGCCAGCCTAAAGCCAGGCCTACCCAGGTGTTTTCCAGGCGACACCAGGTCTAAGTTCAGGCCCAGTCCGAGTTTTAAAGGTTTTAAGTGTTTCCAAGTTTGACTAGAAGTAACCTACACGTTTAGGGCTTGTCCCAAACGTATAAATAGACCCAAAAACACAATTTTGAGGGACTTTTGCTATTGGAGACAAGAGGAGATCGTGGAACACTATTCAGAAGATCAAAACATTGATTTTTACACCCTTTATTCCTTACTCTGTAATTTAATTATGCAAGTTATTTTGGATTTGATTACTATGATCACGAGTAGCTAATTTATTTATCTAAGGTTTTGGTGAAACCCGTTGAGGATGAACTTATTGTTATATTAATATAGTTTTCTTGGTTTTCGTATATATTTCTTCAACTACGTTCTTGTTGTAGTTGATTGAAGGGCCCTCAATTAGCTGTGCTTATTTAGTGTGTATCTACTCGAGAGAGGGTACATGTTTAGGTAGTTGTTGAACAACATCACTTTCAAAGTATAGGAGAGATCCATAACCGAGGGTTTAAAGGTTGGATTAGAGATAACGATACCTTGGGTGCAATCTAAAGTGAACAGTAATGAAAGTCAGCTAGCGTAGCTCGAGAGAGTGCGTCTAGTAAATTATCGTAATTGCTCGAGAGAGAATTACAGTAACATAAGTGTTCATGATTGATAGAGATAATTTGGCCAAACTATAGGAAAGATACAAGAAGAGATTCCATCAACGGGGGAAACCATAACCTTAGATCCTTCTCGCATTTGTTTACAACTTAGCAATAGTCATATTCTAGTTTAACTATTTTCATTTAGTCTTAGTAGTAAAAACACCAACAATTGTTATTTATAACCTTTGGGAAGTTGATTACGAAGAATTGAGTGAATCTAACATCGGTAATTGATAGGTTAATTCCCTAAGGGATTCAACTCTGGGCGAAATACTCAGATTATATTTGCAACGTCCGCTTAGTCCTTTTAATAAGGCATAATTGGGCGTGATCACTCAGCCTCTGCAAATCATAACTTATTCACAAATATGCCTCAAACCAAAACCAATACAACACATAACCGTGCAATCAACTTATCAATAGCAGACTCCCCCGCTTGGCTCAAAGCCAAGGAATAAAACATCTAATAACTTACTATAACCACTCCCATACTGGCATAATACCGCAATAGGATTCAACTAAATCCTTCGTAAGCTCATGGACCACAAACCATATAATACCTCAAATCGCACAAATATGACCCACTGGTAGAAAAGAAAGCCTCCACACAACATCATAAAATCACACATCCGTAGATTACCTCGAAGGTTATAACCCACCTGCTTCGCCTCAAACTAACATCTCTCTATACCCAAAGTTACATCTATTACGCAATCACTTAATCTCCCTGATTCTGAGCTCATCAACAAGACATGAGAATCTAATTCGTTCCACAATTGAACAACATGAAAGATCTTCCAATACACTCATAACTCGAGACTATGCATCCCATCAAGACAGAAATCAAGCACCCGATAGTCCTTTCTACACCTCAAGCAATCCTTCTTGTCACATTCAAACCATATAAACACATCTCGCAGTCACATCATACTCATCACGTGCCATCCAACCACAAATTTCACTAATAGGGACACTACCGGACATATATATCCAAAAGCACTTGCTGACACAATCAACATCTCTATGCTCAAGCCACAGTCAAAACCTGGCCTCAAGTCCTCCAGACTTGACCATCATCAGCATACTAAAATCACATCTCGCACCTCATCCATGGAATCACGAGCCGTCGATGCACAACTGATATAGAGCGCTCATGTGCGCATACAAATGCGTGGAAGGAGTTCAAATAGTTACGCTTCAAGATGAATCAATGTCGCACGATAAGGAAAGAAAGATGGAAAGTATATCCTAAATATCTTATAGCCTCTCGAAGATAGGTATGGACGTCATCATACCGATCCGCAAGACTCTACTAGACACTTGCTCATGACTTGTAGAACCTATGAACCTAAAGCTCTGATACCAATCTGTCACGACCCAAAATTCACTAGTCGTGATGGCACCTAACCCAACCCGCTAGGTAAGCTAACTAGTAATTGTCATATTCCAATGATATTAACAAGACAAATAAGCGATAGTAATTTATTGAATTTTATACATTTCCCAAGGACTGGTAGTACAAATCATGAGTTTCTAAGAATAGAGTTTACAAAGTTGAAATGAAATAAATACATAGTCTTTTTGAAAAGTACATAAACAGAGGTTTATAGATCTAAAGTTACCACGAACAAGGGACAACTTCAACCGGAACACAGGTACATCTTCAATCCAGCACCCATCGAACGCACCAACATCAACAACCAACATCTACACGCAAGATGCAAAACCGTAGTATGAGTACAACCGACCCCATGTACTCAATAAGTAACAGACCTGAGCTTAGGTTGAAAGCAGTGACAAAATAATTGCATATAAGTTCTATATAAATTGTATCTTAATTGTAAATATGTACCGAATTTTTGTACAAAAAAATGATTCAAGTAGTAGTTAAATTGTAGATTTTGACCGAATTTGTATATATTATTTACAAGAACTTTAGTTACTTTCTGTAAATAGGAAAACTTAGAAATAAACCGGATAAATAAGTTTAATTTTTCGTATATACAAAAACAGTCCCAAAAAAATAGAGAAGAAAATAGCTGTTACAGGGACCACGTACATGTTTTATAAAGATTATTAGTAATTGAGGGAGTAACTTATATGACTCTAACTTAATACAAAGATCACGTCCATTATATTGTTTCCGAAACTCATAAACCTCCGACGGTTGTTATCAACGGAGCCAGAAATTTTATTGAAGAGATTTAATTTTTATAAAAATAGACTAATCAAGCTTTTGTTTTTGGCCAAGGAGGGGATTCAACCCTTATGTTATGTTTATCAAGTTTATTATTTTTGACTTATAATATACATGTATAATGTGGCTCCGCCACTGTAATAGCCAGCTGATAAATGGATATATATATTTGCCCTTATACGTAATTTGATTTTAAGGAATAACAATGGATATACACTCAACAGAATCATATCTCTTAAACTAAAACAGATAGTACTCGCACATTTTGTTTTGATTTATCCTAAATTAGAATGACACACTTCTTTTTATTTATAAATAATTTAGTTTTAAAACTCTAATTTACACTTAATAATTACTCCCTCATTTCACTTTTACTTGGTACGTTTTCACTTTTCACGTCCCTTAAGAAATTATAAATGAAGGGCATAATTTACCATGATACCCATATTAATCTATGCATATTTTATTAGATTTGAGTAAATGATTTGAAATGATGTAATAAATACTATGGGTATAACATGAATATTTTTTTTGTCTTCTCTTGATATGTATAAAGTGACAAGTAAGAATGAAAAATCTATTTTTAGTATATCTGTCAAGTAAAAATGAACGGAGGAAGTATAACACAATTGTCTAGAACTTGTTTTAGATCATAAGTTTCAAAAGATTTTCTTTTTTTCTTAAATTACGCGCCCAATCAAATATCATCACATAAATTTGGATTGGACGGAGTAGCTAGTACTAATAAGTCGAGTATGACCGTGCAAGGTTGTTTCCTCTTCTTCTTTAAAAGAAAGAAAATAAGCCTCTAATTGAAAGTATATATATGGTTGCTATACGTAAATTGCTTAAAAGAGTGTTCAAGTAAAATATAATAATATGAGGACCCTTTGACATCAAAAGCTATCTTAAATCATGTAAGTGAAGTTCAGGATTCAATTTGACAAAGTAATGATGATTTTTCTTGTTAATGTCCTAATTATAATTAAGTTTGGCATGGATAGTCAGTTCATGCATAACTGAAACTAGGTTGGACCTCAAGAAGCAAGCCATGGAAGTACCGTTACGTAGGAGGCTCCTACTTCATTGCGTGTATGATGAAAAATGGGGCCTTCCAATTAATGGGGCTTTCCGACTGAGATTTATAAAATAAAAAAAAGAAATAATCTGGCATCTCAACCTGTGTCGAGCCTATATGAAAGAGCATGCTCGAATGGAACTAAGAAAATCAAATGACCCAACAGAACATGAAGTGATAAGTTCAGTTGACTACAAAACCTGCCATTTACCATCATTGCTAAAGCAAATAGCCAAAGCTATGGAACTTAAACTTAATTTAATAAATTCTGTCGACATTATCCTGACCATCAAGCTAAAGAAAAACTGAAATAGTACTATGGAAGAGTATATAATACTCGTTCCAATTGACAAAATGCAACAAAAACATAGGGCCATCACCCAAAACTAAATGTTTATCAGCAGAAGAATGAAATGATCGATAATAATGTGTCGCCATGTATGGTATCTATCCAAGCAATATACTGACATTTTGCGATGCTCGAGGGAACTCCAACAACTCGAAGAAGAAGAGCCAAATTCCATTAAATTCAATAAATCTCGAAGGCGCAGCTATCACCTCAACAAGTGAAGGACAACGAGCAAGCAAAAGCTTCATGAAATGACGTTCAATTGTGTTGTTCACATAACCTTCTAACTTTATCTTCTGAAGTGATATCAGATCTTGTTCTACACAGTTTGGTGCTGTTAAAAACTCTGTAACTGCGTCTACGTTGATATCCTCGGCATCTGAGAGTTCTTCCTGTACATATATATAGGACATTAGTAGCATTGAAAAGGATTTTTAGATTATATACACTGACCTTGTAAATAATTTTTCTACGTCCTTTAACCTAGACATACGTGGGGAAATAAAGAAGTAACCACACCTAAAAGCTAAGTGTATTAATCCACATATATTATATATACATAAAAATACTTACCTAGCTAGCTACACAGTAGTGAAGCTGTCAACTTCACCTGTTATTTCTTCCTTCTACCTTTAAGAGTATATGGTGGGAGACAATTACCAACAATAAAGTGCACAATCAAATTCTTCAAATAGCTCCATGATCATATATATGTTGGGAACTCTGGAAACAAAAGAATGCGTGCAAATATGGAAAACAAAACAAGTTTCAGCTGAACACTATGAGACACCAAATCAGTTGTACTTTGAAAGCAACCATCGCTAACATTGTTCCGGGTGATTATACTCAAATGGAATGACCCCTATTATGTGATAAAATTGAGAGACTCAGACCATCCCAAAAATGGATACAAGTTACATGGAAATTCCCTCTACCCGGCACTGTCAAGATTAATACGGATGGTAGTTTCTGCAAAGAAAATGGCAAGGCATGCATTGGAGGGGTGGTCAGGGACCGTCAAGGGGATTTGATTATGGCATTTTCTATTTCTATCAGCTGTGATAGTTATACCATGGCAGAGGCTAAGGCAGCAGAGTTTGGAGGGAAATGGTGTAGTCAATATGGATACACTATTTTTTCTCTCGAACTTGACTCAAAGGTCATTGTAGATATGCTCGCGGAAGGAGATACAAACAATGTGAAGATAAAAAAGGTGATAGACAGAACTTCCTTCGTAGTTAAAGAAACTAGAGCTACTGTCAGACAGTGCTTCAGAGAAGGTAATCAAGTAGCGGATTGTCTTGCTAAATTGGCTACCACCACAAATCAGAGAAGGGTGTTTCATTCATTCCAACAATTGCCCAACAATGCAAAAGGACCTTTTCTACTTGATAAATGGCAACTTCCTAGTATAAGAACAATGTATGAAAAGTCGAATTTCTTTGTTAGTTAATTTTGATTATAGGTTCAGGAAGGAGGGTGTATATATATGAACCTCCTGTCCTTCTTTTGGGGACGTGATTGCATCACCGTTGTTATATTTTCTGAGGTATGGTCTAGCCCCCCTTTCGTGCGTTTTTTAATACAACACAACCTAGACAGCTGTTTGGGCAACTTTATAAAAAAAGAAAAGAATTAGCTACGCAGTATAATTTCCAAGCAAAGGAGTGACAGTCTTAAATAAAGGTGGCGGAGCAACTGATAGTAGCTAACCAACCTTATTTTCTATGTCATTGATCTCACTTTTTATAGACAGTTGTACGTAATTAGTTTTGAGGTGATTTAATAGTACGTAAAAGTTTTTTGACGTGCAGAGTTGGAATAATATGTGACAATCTAAAGTTTATTCATAAGCAAAAATTAAAGTTGCCGCCTTTGCATCTAGGCAACAAGTAATGTGAATTAAACATGTTCCGTAGCAATTTATCCAGAGATCCATGCCACGTTAGCTACTTCATATGATAAATGAACTGCATCACTTTGACCATATATTAAGTACGTACACATTATATAGTACAAACAAAATCAGTTAAGTCGCATAGGTACTATTAGCGGTGTTTGGTTGATAGTACAATAAATACTTCCATCACAATTTTTACAATAGACAGTGATGGCACGATCAAGGCATGCATGTGGTTTATTTAATTTATTGTGCTCCAAATAATTCCCTATCCTATAAATAGGTTATTGTGCAAAGGTTTTTCCCTTTTTAGGCATTAGTCAAATTTTAAGTATAATAAATGTTTAAAAAATAAAAGGAAACATGTCTCTCAATTCATTAATTAAAACTTCAATGATATATTTTGTACTACTTGTGAAAAGGAATAATGTAACTTCAACATGTTAGATAAATACTTCAACGATTCATGTGTAATAATTTATGAAGATAAAATTTAAATTCAGATCTTTAATTACCTGGATTTCTAGTGTATGCAACTGGGGAGCACTCTGAATTAAGCAGATAACTGCTGAAATCTGAGCTTTATCAGCAAAACAAAAGCCTAATTTAAGAACCACCAAATGCTCCAGTGGAACCTCAAGCCTCTTTGGAACAACAGTTGGAACTACAAACTTTAAAAGAAAACCATAAAAGCATGAGAGAGGGCAATTTTAAGTATATTTCAGTATAACTATAAATTAAACTATGAAATAGAATAAAACAATTAGGGGTCGTTTGATAGGGTGCATAAGAATAATGTTGAATAGGGTGTATTAGTAATGCTGGTATTAGCTATGCTGACATATTTCTTATCCATTGTTTGGGTTGATGTATTATCATTTGCACAATTTCTAAGAAAATTGCTTGTTTAAAAAAATGCCCTTAAAACAAGTTCATCATTCTGACTTTTAAAAAGAAACCTATGTTTAGAAATGTTTTTATAAGAAAAAGTTAAAAAAAAATATTTGGTTTGTCTACCTCTATTGTAATATAAAACTAAATATTTATTTATAAAAAAAGAAATATGCTAAGTCTTTATTTATTTACTAGAGATATAATTTTATTTCTCACTATTTGGATTATTTTAAATTTGCATTAATATAATAACTAGCATATTTTAATCAAGCATAAATTTTGAAGGACAATTTTGTCTTTAACTAAGCTAATGCACAGATTAAAACTCATTGCATTGCTAATACCATGGTTTTCTATGCATTAGTTATGCACAAGATAATACCAAATAGAATATATTATTAATACACATAGCTAATGCACGCAGTTTACCTTGAAAAACAGTCCGTCGGAGCAAAACCCTGTAAGTTTAGGGAATAAAGCAATCATCTGAAACAAGGTAAACCTTCTCCAAAATTCATAGGTATAGATTCTGTTGCATGTCACAATAGTCACCACTTTCAGCTCAGGACAGGCTTTGAGAAGCTTCAACTCCACATAATGACTATCAACAATGTGCAAGCAAAGTAGCCGTGGCGCGGAGATATTAAGGTATTCAATACCCTCACAACCAGTAATCATCAAGATCAACAGAAGTGGAGCCTCAAGGTTGTTATGCGCCAACTTTTGATTAAAAGACATTAGCTTTAAATCAAGCCTCACAAGATTCTGAAATGATGTTGAGGCAAGGGGCAACTTGAAGTTGCAATTGGTAACGTTCAAATAACTCAATTTGGCACACTTGAACAAGAAATGCGGCAAAGTATATGGAAATTGGAATATGTTATTGATGGTGAGTTCATTAACACCTTTGTTAGAGACATAACGTAGCCAATGATCGATGTCCCAATCGTCTAAATCAGCACTTGATACGTCAAGGAAAAACTTGATAATAGGGCCATTGTGTTGCAACAGTATTTTGTTGACGATGTTTTTGAATCCGCCATAAGTGACTGATGATGAATCGTCTAGGTTTATTATGTCCTCATGGAATTGGCGATCTAACACAATGATTGGATGGGTGGACCAGATATGGTACCATTTCTTGGATAACACACTCATTTGTGCTATTTCTTTTATGGTCATACGACATAAAATTTCATCGATTACATTGCTTGGTAAGTCGGATATCCTGTCTATACGACCAAGTCCCTCCCTGTAATGATTCTTCTTTCTACTCCCACAATTCTTTCTTAATAATCTGATTACAAAACAATTCAAATTTTATTAGCACATAAGTTGTGGAAAAACAAGAATGAGTTTTTTCCTTTATCTTTTGTTGAGGGTAAATTAATTAAATTAATGGTCATTGATTTGGAATAAAAAAAATAAAGGTAATTAAAAAGTTAGTAGTTAGAACAAAGATAATTGAATGAATTTCTAAAGTCAGATTCACATAAATGAAACAACATAATAATAAACACACGCGGAATAGAGTCAAAAATAGGTAAAAATCAACTTAAGCACACCAACTTTTCGATAAATATATGACACATGTCTTCATATACGCTCTTATCATTAAACTATAAATTAATTAATACACATTCGTACCTTTATTTATTACTTAACTATCGTAAACTAATATGATTTTAGTATAAATACAAAGTGGGGTAAGTTTTTTCACTAAAACATAATCCAATCTAGATTTGAACGATCTACAAAACTCTTGTTCAATTGCATCAACCCTTTCATAATCACAATGGTTATGTAGGTGAACAATTACCGTCGTGTCTATGCCAATTTGAAGATACCATTTGATGTAAATACTTAATGCGGGAGAGTGTAATTTTTGACCTAAAAAACTTAGTAGTGCCAATAGCAACAACCCTTTATTTCATAATCACAATGGTTATAGGTGAACAAATAGCTTACCTGTCTATGTCATTTGAAGATAAATCATATACGTTTTGCTCTAAAAAATTCAAATAAAAATCGATCAACATAAAGTGACCTGAACTTCTTTAAGTTTAACATAAAAATTCATGAGGAACGTCAAAGGAGAATTCTATACTGAAAACATGCATTAATTGATCACTTAGATTAGTACACTTCTTAGCGAATGTTACATAAAACATTCAAGACTTATAAAAAAGACTCCCATTCTTAAAGAGAAAATCAAAGATAAAGTCGTCACAGATTGAATAAACTATATAGAATAAATTGAAAAAACAAAAAAAGAAAGGGGAACTTTTACTTACCTCGCCATTTTAATCAGAAGACCGCAAATAACAATTCTACTTCTGTAGTTTTGTGCTGATGTTCTTTCACCACTCCTGTTATTTATAGATTTGACAAAACGTTCAAATTTGGGAAATGGCATACAAAATTTTTGTTTTGGCAGGAAAATGAATTATTATCCTTCAAGAAACTCAAATTGCAGTCATTGATTTTTTTTTCTCAATTAGTTGTAGTATTATATTATGATTTGATATTTTTTCTATCTTGAGTTATATTCATTGGATGTAACGAATAAAATCCTATTACAGTAACCACTCATTTAATGTAGTTGACTCCTAATTTAATTTTTTCCTATAGAGGTTCCAATGAAAGTTGTTTCATCGGTGTCTTCCATGGACAAAAAGGGTAATTTTTGAATTATCTGTAGTTTAAATAATTAATGCGCTATCTAATATTCTTTTTTTTTTTTAATGCGCTATCTAATATTCTATGTCCTAAATTATTAACACATGTTTCCTGTTATGAATATATGTAATTTCCCCATAAAGTTTAAAACGATATAAACTAAAGCTTATATTACCTTCAATTTATTCATTTTAATTTATGTTATTTGGATAGTTTGTTAATTGAGGTGAAGAACCAATCCATTATATTATAGAGAAATGCAGTAGGTAAATTGATTTGTATTCTTATTCTGTTAAATAAATGAGATTTATAAGTAATAGGAGAGCACAGAAGGTGGAGAGTGACGAGACCAATACTTCTACAATCAAATTTGAGAAAGGGATCGGAACATGTTCTTTGTTCTTTTTACATCTAAACTTGATAAATTTCAAAAATATTGCAGGCAAATTTTTTGACTCTCAAAATGTTGTAGCTTTCTATAGAAGTGAAAGTACTAAAAATCGTCAAAGTATGAACTTTTATTTTTCATGTGAGTGGTATTCGGGCCTGCTCGGCGCACCCAAATTATTTCACGGGTATCTGCTACCTTTCACCAGTACATATGCTAGGATTTAAACATGAAATATCATGTTCTCCACTCATTTCATTGACCACTAGCCCACACGTCTATACCTTATATGCTTGATCACACCCAGCTTTAGTCCTAAAAATGATAAGCGATCATTGCAAATATTATTCGGTCTAAGAGTCCAAAGTCGAATCCCACAGAGAATTACTAAAGCTTAACTACAATTGTTCAATATCGCTATGAAATACAAGTTCAAACAATTTCTAGTCATAAACATTGCGATTTTTATTTTAAAAGCAATTAACTAACAAATGAGCAGTAAAATTATCAACTAACGAGGATGAAGTTGGAGCAAATTTTAAGGAGAGTTATAACTTTTCGAATTGTTGAAACCTTCTCGCTACGTCTCATATAATTTCACCTAAGTATTCTCTATTGATCGTGAGTACTTCTGTAACGATCCAACCGGCTGTTTTGAGCATATGCAGTTCGCTCGATAGTTTACGGGCATGAGTAGTTCCCTATGATGTATTATGACTTATGTAAATCGTCGTTTTGGTTTTCAGGTTATCCGGAATCGGTTTGAAAGAATGAATTTCATATTGGAAGCTTTAAGCTGAAAGAGTTGACTAAGTTTGACTTTTTGTGAAGTTGACGCCGGAACGGAGTTATTATGGTCCCGTTAGGTCCGTATGGCAATTTTGGAATCGGGCATATACCCGGATTTTCATTTGGATATTTCTATAAGGTTTCGGCCCAAATTGGGGAAAATTAGAAATTTAAAGGTTTGGAAAGTTCATAAGTTTGATCGGAAGTTGACTTTGGGTATATCAGATTCAGATTGTGGTTTCGGGAATTGGAATAGCTTTGTTATGTCATTTGGCTGATTTGCAATGTTTCGGCACGAGTTATTGAAGTTGAAAAGTTCAAAGTTCATAGATTTCGATTTGAGGTGTGATTCGTCCTTTTGATGTTGTTATGCTTGTTTCGACACCTCGAGTTGGTCCGTGCTGTGTTATGGGAGTTGTTGGTATGTTTGGACGTGGTCCCAAGGGGCTCGGTCGTATTTTTCAGATTGATTTCGGATCATTTTTCTTCATTTTGACATGACTCTATCATGTTGTTTTCTGGCGTCTCAGTTATTCATTGCGTTCGCGTGGAAAGTGTCGCGAACGCGTAGTGTATTTTGATGGCCGTAGCATTTCTTCATCGCATTCGCGAGTAATGGTCCGCGTTCGCGTAGTGTTGGGGCAAGTCATCTTCGCGTTTGTGTATGATGGATTGAGGACGCAAAGGGTTGAGCTGGGAGCCGGAGCTAGAGCCGGAGGCCTTCTTCATCGCATTCGCGTAGTTGGAGCCGCGCTCGCGTAGGTCTAAGCCAGCTATGAGTCGCCCATGGCCGCCCCAGCCTTTGCTAGTGCCATGTAAGGAGTTGACCTTGGAGCCTTGGGCTCCGCTAGGCGCCGAAGTTTCACCGCCTAGCGCCATCTAGGGCGCCACTATTTCATCGTCTAAGGCGCCAATATTTCAGTGCTAGGCGATGTCTATTTGCAATGATCTTCCCTTACCTTGCACCATTTGTCGTGCCCCATTTTCTCGCGAATGCGGATTTCGACGTGTGATAACTCTTTTAAATTGGTATTACAAGAGAAGAATCGTCACCTAATAATTTTTAAGGTACGTTAGGGCACCTATTGGCAAATAACTCTATTTAACTAGTCATCGTCATAAAAAATCAGGTAAGGGCTCAAGTTACCTCAAAGAGAAGGGGTTAGGCAGTCTTCGAGGTCCACAACTGTGATTCCCAGCCGAATTTCATACTATACATATTATTGAATTATAACTACCCTATGCGAGCATAATAATTAAAAGAGAGTAGAGCGTCCAAATAATCGATCAATTTATTCAAAGCAAAGAATAGGATGAAATGATTGATTAAAACAAATTACATTCTAATGAAGGAAATAACTTGTCTATTAATAAGTTATTGGTACAACTCGTGTATGGGGAGGGGTCCTAAGTTTTTTAGCCCACTCCGTACAACATAAATAATACTCGGTAACTCCCTTAAGTATAGGGTTGCTCATATTATTTAGCAAACATAGACTATCATCTCCTACTACCCAATTACTATCTTGAAGTTGCTTACCTAAAGCGTACTAGTTCAATTCTAAATCGCATCCTAAACGTGCTTACCCGCCCCATGCCTATGGTCCAGGAAGCTTTGGACCAACTATGTGGGTGGTTCTAGACTCACCTAGGCTGCTCAAAATGATTAAAACTAAACGTCACACGATCAAGACAAGTAGGATCGAAGAATTGCCATTTAAATTCTCCTTATTCTTTTCTTCCATCCTCTCCCCAGCCCTCTCTTTCCCCCTCTCTAGACCTCTCCTTCTTTCCCTTCTTTTTCTCTCATTCTTCCTCCCCCCTCTTTTCTGCCTCGCCGGCGGTCTGCTTCAGGTCCGGCGACCCTTGGTTTCCGGGCACCCCCATTTTCCGGCGACATCCCTTTTCCGGCAACACTTGCCCTTCATCTTTTTCCACTCTTTTTCCCCTTTTCCGCTACCCCTGTTTTGTGTGTGTGTGGGTGTGTCGATTTCTTTGGACAGGTGCAGATTTTCTGGCTAGGACAGACTATTTTCCGATGGGTTCAGTTTTCCGGCAGGTTTCATAAACCCCGGCGTCTCTTGGACAGCGATATGGCAGGTAGCAGTAGGATTGGCCAGCGTTCTTGAGCGAATTCTGACACGCTTCGGGAAAACCTACGCCAGGTTCTTTTGTTGTATTTTATCTGGTATCCGTGGCATCAGTATTTTATTGTTGTATTTTTATTTTTATTATTTATTTATTTATTTATTCCTTTCCTTTTATTTAATTTTTATTTATCTATTGATCGATTTATTTATTTATTTATTCCTTTCCTTTTGCTTGCCTGTATCGTTGATATCTACAGTATCCGGTTTAGATTTTTAGTTAGACCTGTTGGCTTACACCTGCCTCTATCCACCACTTTAGTAGTATAGCTAATACGTAGTTTGCCTCTGCTTAGTCGGTACCTTTAATAACACCTTGTGTACCTGTAGGTTTCTGTTTAGCCTATTCCTTTGTAGTCTTCTTTTTAGCTTTGTGCTGGTCTAGTGGCCAGGCCGAGTGATGATGGAGTGAGGGCATGTCCTCGGGGGAAGCGGGGGGAGCGACGGGTAGAGGGGAAGGGTGGCAAGGGGGTAAGGCACCTTCTAGGTTGAGAGTGGGGTCATGGAACATAGGGACTCTAACGGGAATGTCGATAGAGTTGGCAAAAATTCTCCATAGCTTGTGTCCAGGAGACTAGATGGGTGGGGAACAGGGCTCGGGAGGCTGATGGGTTTAAGTTGTGATATTCGGGGAGGGTGAGAGGGAAGAACGGGGTAGGCACTTTAGTGGACAAGGACCTAAGAGAGCTAGTGGTTGAGGTTAAGAGGGTGAATGATATGTTGATGGCCATTAAGATAATCGTGGGGAGGTATACTCTGAACGTAGTTAGTGCATACGCGCCTCAGGTAGGTTTGGATGAGGAGGTTAAAAGACAATTTTGGGAAGATTTGGATGGGTTGGTGCGGGGTATTCCGCCCACCGAGAAGCTTATTATAGGGGTGATTTTAACGGTCACATAGGGAGGTCGCCTGGGGGGTATGACGGTGTGCATGGTGGCTTCAGGTTTGGAGATAGGAACGGAGGAGGTACTTCGTTGCTGGAGTATGCTAAGGCTTCTGAGCTTGTGATTGCTAGTCGTGTTTCCCGAAGAAGGCGGAGCACCTAATAACTTTTCGGAGTACGATGGCCATGACCCAGATTGACTATCTGCTTCTCCGGGAAGGTGATAGAGGTCTATGCATGGATTGCAAGTTCATCCCGAGTGAGAACCTTACGACACAGCATATGCTTTTGATAATCGATCTGGAGATCAGGTGGACGAAGAAGATGAGGGTTATGTCTGGTATTCCTAGGGTCAGGTGGGGTGCATTGACTAAGGTTAAAGCCCATGAGTTGGGGGAGAAATTGCTGGCTCTGGGGGCTTGGAAGAGTTGCGGGGATGCGAGCTGTATGTGGTCAATGACAACAGACTGTATTAGAGAGGCGGCGAGAGAGGTGTTAGGAGTCTCAAAGGGACTTTCTGGTGGCCATAAAGGGGATTGGTGGTGGAACAATGAGGTCCAAGGTAAGATGGAAGCAAAGAAAGAAGCGTATTTGAAGCTAGTTAAGAGTATAGACGAGGGGCAGAAGAGTGCCAACAAGGAGGGTACAAGAAGGCAAGGAGAGAGGCCAAGTTTGCGGTTACTACAGCCAATACTGCGGCGTTTAGTCGTTTATACGAAGAACTGGGGTTAAAGGTGGGGATAAGAAGTTGTACAGGCTAGCAAAGGCGAGGGAGCAGAAGGCCCGAGAATTGGACCAGGTGAGATGCATAAAAGACAAGGAGGGAAGAGTGTTAGTGGAGGGGGCACAGATAGGGGTATCACGTTTGGGAAGTTGGAGTACTCGGAGCGTCAGCGTGATTTTGGATACTGTAGACGCATATGAGTGGGGGAGGTGGTAGAGGCTATGCGTAGGATGAGTAAGTGTAGAGCGACTGGGCTGGATGAGATCCCGGTGGTATTCTGGAAGAGTATGGGAAATGAGGGTTTGGAATGGCTTGCTAGGTTGTTTAACGTCATTTTTAGGATGAAGAAGATGCCCGAAGAGTGGAGGCAGAGCACGATGATCCCGTTGTTAAGAATAAGGGGGATGTCCAAAACTGTAACAACTATAGGGGCATCAAGTTGTTATTTCATACGATGAAAGTGTGGGAGAGGGTGATTGAAGGTAGATTGAGGAGGTGTGTGTCCATCCCCGAGAACCAGTTTGGTTTCATGCCGGGGCGGTCGACTACTGAGGCCATTCACATTGTGAGGAGATTTGTGGAGCGGTATAGGGCGGTGAAGAAGGATTTTCATATGGTGTTCATTGACCTGGAGAAAGCATATGACAAGGTACCGAGAAAGGTTCTTTGGAGATGTTTGAAGGATAGAGGTGTGCCTGTAGCATATATTAGAGTGATTCAGGACGTGTATGATGGGGCTGAGACACGGGTGAGGATAGCAGGAGGAGACTCTGATTACATTTCGGTTGAGATGGGGTTGCATCAAGGATCAGCACTTAGCCCGTTTTTGTTTTCCCTAGCGATAGATTCTTTGACGCGTCACATTCAAGGGGAGGTGCCTTGGTGCTTTTTATTTGCGGATGACATAGTACTGATTGATGAGACGCGGGGCGGCGTTAACGAGAGGCTGGAGGACTGGAGACATACTTTAGAGACGAAGGGTTTCAAGTTAAGCAGGAACAAGACAGAATATTTGGAGTGCAAGTTCAGTGGTGTTACCCAGGAGGCAGATGGGGATGTGACTCTCGACACATAAGTCATTCCCAAGAGAGAGAGTTTCAAATATCTGGGATCCATAATTCAGAAGTATGGGGAGATAGATGAGGATTTTACTCACCGTATCGGAGCAGGATGGGTGAAGTGGAGGCTTGCTTTCGGTGTCTTGTGTGATAAGAATGTGCCATTGAAATTTAATTAAGAGTAAGTTCTACAAGGTAGTGGTCAGACTGACTATGTTGTATGGGGAAGAGTGTTGGCCAGTCAAAAAGTCTCATGTCCAAATGAAAGTAGCGAAAATGAGGATGTTGAGATGGATGTGTGGGCATACTAGATTGGATAGGATTTGGAATGAAGTTATACGGGACAAGGTGAGAGTGGCCCCTGTGGAGGCTAATATGTGTGAGGCAAGGTTGAGATGGTTTGGGCATGTTAAGAGGAGAAACACAGGTGCCCCATTCATGAGATGTGAGAGCTTGGCCGTGGGAGGTAAGAGGAGGGGCAGAGGTAGACCTAAGAAGTCTTGGGATGAAGTGATCAGGCAGGACATGACGCAGCTTGAGCTGTCCGAGGACATGACCCTAGATAGAAGGGTGTGGAGGTGTAAGATTAGGGTGGAAGGTTAGTAGGTAGTCGTGCGTTTCTCTTTGTCCTCCCTAGTCCGTTGGTATTAGTGCTAGTATGGTTCCCTCTTTTCCTTAGTTTTCTATAGTCGCTGTCATGTTCTGTTACCACTTACCACTTTCGCCATAGTCTCGTATGCTGCCTCGGACCCTTTGCCTGAATAGACTATCTTGTTATAGCTTGTTATTGGTACCTCTTTCATATTCTTTGTTGTTATCTCTGATTTAGTTTTCTAACGATTTTTCTTGTTATCACTTGTTATCAGGGCTCTCTTCACTTTCTCTAGCCGAGGGTCATTTCGGATACAGCCTCTCCACCTTTCCAGGGTAGGAGTATGGCTGCGTACATCCTACCCTCCTCATACCCCACATGGTGGGAATATACTGGGTAGTTATTGTTGTTGTTGTTGATGTGAAGAATGCTTAAAAAACGTTGGCTTTGCATGTTATGATACTATCAGCTTATTGAACCAGTGATGCTCTACTCAACCGAAAAATGCAGTGCACCAGCTAATCCTCAAGGTTACTCCTAACATAATATGTTGGGAACAATATAAGCAGAAATCAATCACAGTATCAATAAAATGCCACTAATTAAGGTGCTTATATATTAAACTAGTAAAGAACATCATGTTATTGTACGGCTCGGAAAAGGAATAATGTAACTTCAGCATGTTTAATTCGGTAAACTTTTCGCTTTCAAATTATTAATTGCACATTTCTATAAATGTTACATGTTATCTAGAACAAGCTAGCAATCTCTGTTTCAAAGAAGCATAAGTAATAAGAGTATATATTCATCAGCTCTTCAAGTTGGGGTGCACTTTGAAGCAAGCAAATAATTAGCCGCTGAAATCTGAGCTACATCAAGAAACTTAACACCTACTACTTAATTAATAAAATGTCCTGCAAATGCTCTAGTGGAGCTAGCCCCGAGCCTCTTTGGAACAGAATATGGAACTAAAAACTTTAAAACACACCAAATAAACATTAACAATATACGAGATACGATTTTTAAAAATTCAATAAAGCTAGCTATAGCAATAGCATAGAAGAAAACCTAATTAAGTTTGCAGTTTAATTACCTTGAAGCAAAGCGCCATAACTTTAGGGAATGAACAAATAAGCTCTGAAAAGTTAAACTTTCTCCAAAATGTTCAACATACAAGGCTTTGAGCCACGGAGATATTTAAGGTTTTGAATACCATTACAACGTCTAAGCTCTGCATGGTGATTTGAAGCAAACGCATACGAGTAAGTGAAAAAAGAAGAAGAAGAAAATGGAAAGAAGCAAGGGCCAGTACCTAGGCTACCAACCTGCGATGTGCATGGCGCGCTAGAGGCAGGAAACGCCGCCTGGGCCACTGATCCGTGGTGCCCAAATCCGGACGAATTTCTTAGCACAAAAATAAAAAGGTTTCTTTAGTCATACACGTCACTAATAAGTATAAAAGGTTTTTAGACCGACAATTGGGAGGTGAAATGGACTGCGTGGAACAACATTAGAGCAAGGATCATCGAGTTCTTCGTTCTTTTATCTTTTTAATAACTTTATCATGCAAAATATTTGTGTAATCATTGTTATGGCTGTGTAGCTAAGTTTCATAATTTTAGAATTGTGGAACCATGAATATTAAATAGTATCTAATTGTTATTCTCTCATTTAGGCGAATTTTCATGTTATGATTATTTCTTTAATTATGTGCATAACGGCTTGATTGTTTGGCCAACAATTAGGTTTTATCAATATTTATGACATACTTGGAAAAGCCGTTCTAATATTAGAGAAGAGTTAAAGAGAGTGTAATCTTATTCTTAGGGTTAGAGGGTGGATTTGTAGTTATGATAGGAATATACATTTATCGCACTTAATTAAATACCACGAGTGTAATGCATTTATGGTAATTACATTGAAATATAGGCGTCAATCTATCTTGAGTAGGCAAATAGTAATTCTGAAGAATACAACGTGTAAATTGAATTCGGTTATAAACAACCATAGGTAATTCAAGTTGAAGGAGAATTAACTGGAACTCAACAGATTTGGTGAACTAACCACAATCCTGGAGTATTCATCTATACTGAAATAATTCTAAAGAATAATTCTCTGTCATCGTAGTTTTATCTGTTTATTTTATTTCTGCAATAGTAGTTTAGTAACAAAAACTCAACCTTGGTAGCTCGATTAGATTACAAAATTTTAATCTAATTTAATTAGTCAATAGTTAAAAATAAGTCCTCATGAGAATGATACTCTACTTGTCACTTTATTACTTATCGATTACAGATATTGTGTGTGTTGGCCCCAACACTTGATAAGTCAGATATTCCGTCTATACCATGTTTTACGCTGTAATAATTTCCGAATGTAATTTTTTGTATTGCGATCATCCTTTCTTAATCTGGCACGGAACAGTTCAAAGTTTAAATAAGCACACAAATTACAAGTTTGGCTTAGTGGTCAAGGGGTTCAGATTCTGTGGAAGGTTGCAAAGGTTCAATTTTATCCTTCCAAAAAGACACTAAAGTATTTGGAAAATCAAGAATTATTTTTATCTTTTAAACTTTCAACCCATTCTTTCTTAACACACAATACACATAAAATTAAATCGATCAGCATAAATGTATTTTCTTCCTATAAACCTGATTAACCTTGATCTCAACTTCTTCCTCAACACACAAAATTTGAACAAAAAATATTCATGAGAACATCAGAGGAGAATTCTTATACTGGAATATGTATTCATGAAAGTTTTACATACTTCACCATTTCAACCAGAAAAAACTCTACTATGGTGAAGTTGGAAAGTGAAGGATTAAGCAGACAAAAAACTATACACAACAAAGAAATTGAATGTTTTTTCTTTTCTTTTTTTTGCTTAAACGACGGACTTTTATTGAAACAGGAATTAAAGAGTTATTGCATTATGGAACTGATTTTGACAATGCAGTCCCTAAAAGGTTTTTGCGAAAATTTAAAGAAGCAAATTAAAGCTTCAGTGTTTTCGTTCAGATTTATCTTTACATGAAAATCACTTTAATTAGTGCAAAGTAAAGTCCTGGGTATGTACTAAATACCCCAAAACTCGTTTCATTGCCATCCAATGAGATCGACCTGGATTGCTCGTATATCGACTCAATTTACTTATAGAACAAGCCATATCTGGTCGTGTACAGTTCATGATGTACATTAAGCATCCCAACACACGAGCATAATCCAATTGTGATATGCTTTGGCATTTGTTCTTTGCTAATGCAAGATTCACGTCAATTGGAGTCTTTGCAACTTTAAAGCCCAAGTGCTTGAATATTTCAAGTATTGTCTTAATATAATAATATTGTGACAATTCCAGACCTTGAAAAGTCTTATGGATCTTAATTCCCAGAATTAAATTAGCAACTCCCAAGTCTTTCATATCAAACTTGCC
>ML244972.1:0-40678 GCA_005239495.1 Nicotiana undulata
GTTGAACAAGGTTACTATTAAGAATAAGTATCCTTTGCCGAGGATTGATGATCTGTTTGACCATCTTCAGGGTGTTACAGTGTTTTCCAAGACAGATTTGAGATCTGGTTACCATCAGCTGAGGATTAGGGCGTCTGATGTACCTAAGACAACCTTTCGTACTCGGTATGGGCATTATGAGTTCTTGGTGATGTCATTTGGGTTGACAAATGCCCTCGCTGCTTTTATGGAGTTGAGGAACCGAGTGTTTAGGCCCTATTTGGACTCGTTTGTTATAGTCTTCATTGATGATATTTTGATTTACTCCCATAGCCGAGATGAGCATGAGCATCACCTTCGAGTCGTTCTCCAGACTCTGAGGGATAGTCAGTTGTGTGCCAAATTTTCCAAGTGTGAGTTCTGGTTGAGTTCGGTTGCATTTCTAGGCCATGTAGTATCATCAGAGGGTATTCAGGTGGATCCCAAGAAGATTTCAGCAGTCAGAGATTGGCCCAGACCCACTTTAGCTACAGAGATTCAGAGCTTCTTGGGCTTAGAAGGTTATTATCGCCAGTTTGTGGAGGGTTTTTCATCTATTGCAGCCCGGATGACCAGGTTGACCCAGAAGGGTGCCCAGTTTAGGTGGTCAGATGAGTGTGAGGCGATCTTTCAGAAGCTCAAGACGGCCTTGACCACGACACCAGTGTTAGTTTTGACCACAGGTTCAAGGCCTTATACCGTGTATTGTGATGCTTCACGAGTTGGACTTGGTGCAGTGTTGATGCAGTGGCAAGGTTATAGCTTATGCTTCACGTCAGTTGAAGGTTCATGAGAAGAACTATCCGGTCCATGATTTGGAGTTAGCAGCCATTGTTCATGCGTTGAAGATTTGGAGGCATTATCTGTATGGGGTTCCATGTGAGGTGTTCACGGATCATAAGAGTTTGCAGTATCTGTTCATGCAGAAAAAGTTGAATATGAGGCAGAGGAGATGGCTAGAGTTGTTGAAGGATTATGACATTACCATCTTATATCATCCGGGGAAGGCCAATGTGGTGGCCGATGCTTTGAGCCGGAAGTCATCCAGTATGGGTAGTCTTGCTTATTTATCAGTCGGAGAGCGACCGCTTGCTTTGGATGTTTAGGATTTGGCCAACCGGTTTATGAGATTGGAGGTTTCTGAGACTAGCAGTGTTTGGCCCATACTGTGGCCCGTTCCTCATTGTATGATCGTATTCGGGCCAGGTAGTATGATGATTTTCATTTATGTGTTCTTAGAGATACGGTCCGGTACGAAGGTGCCAAGAAGGTCTCAGTTGTTGATGAGGGAGTTTTGAGGATGCAGGGCCGTATTTGTGTGCCTAATGTTGATGGTATTCGTGAGTTGATATTGCAGGAGGCCCATAGTTCCCGGTATTCCATTCATTCGGGCACAGCAAAGATATACCAGGACTTGCGGCAGCATTATTGGTGGCGGAGGATGAAGAAGGATATTGTAGCCTATGTAGCTCGGTGCTTGAACTGTCAGCATGTTAAGTACGAGCACCAGAGACCTGGTGGTTTGATGCAGCAGATTGAGCTTCCCGAGGGGAAGTGGGAGCGTATTACCATGGATTTTGTAGTTGGACTTCCACAGACTCAGAGAATGTTTGATGCAGTGTGGGTCATTGTGGATAGGCTGACCAAGTCAGCGCACTTCATTCCTGTATCAGTTTTGTATTCTTCAGAGAAGTTGGCAAAGATTTATATGAGAGAGATTGTTCGATTGCATGGTGTGCCCGTGTCCATTATTTCTGACCGAGGTACTCAGTTTACCTCCCATTTCTGGAGAGTGTTTCAGCGAGAGTTGGGCACACGGGTTGATTTGAGCACAATATTTCATCCTCAGACGGACGGACAGTCCGAGAGTACTATTCAGATTTTGGAGGATATGTTGCGGGCATGTGTCACTGACTTTGGAGGTTCATGGGACCAATTCTTGCCTTTAGCTGAGTTTTCCTACAACAATAACTATCAGTCGAGAATTCAGATGGCTCCGTATGAAGCGTTGTATGGTAGGCGGTGTCGGTCGCCAGTCGGGTGGTTTGAACCGGGAGAGGCTAGATTGTTGGGTTCAGAGTTAGGCCAGGATGCCTTGGACAAGGTGAAGATCATTCAGGATAGACTTCGTACAGCTCAGTCCAGGCAGAAGAATTATGTCGATCGTAGAGTTCGATATTTGGCATTTATGATAGGAGACCGAGTATTTCTTCGGGTGTCGCCCATGAAGGGCGTGATGAGGTTTGGAAAGAAGGGCAAGTTGAGCCCTAGGTACATTGGTCCATTTGAGATTCTGGATAAGGTAGGAGAGGTGGCCTACAGACTTGCTTTGCCACCGAGTTTATCAGCCGTGCATCCTGTGTTTCACGTATCTATGCTTCAGAGGTATATTGCGGATCCATCTCATGTACTTGACTTCAGCGGTGTCCAGTTGGACAAAGATTTGACTTATGAGGAGGAGCTGGTATCCATATTAGCTCGAAAGGTTTGTCAGTTGAGATCGAAGAGTTATCCTTCGGTTATTGTCCAGTGGAGAGGTCATCCTGTTGAGGCAGCTACCTGGAGTCCGAGTCCGATATGCGGAGCCGATATCCCCATCTTTTCCCCGATTCAGGTACCTTTCTATGTCCATTCGAGGACGAACGTTTGTTTTAGAAGTGGAGATTGTGATGACCCAAAAGGTCATCCCGTGTAATTTTAACTCTGTGTTCCGAGGCCCTAAAAGCCTCAATTTACCTCACCTCGATGTGCGTGCGCAGCCCGGGCGCGTAGCCGGGAAACCTTTATGTGGAAAATTGATAAAAAGATGAATTTACAATAATTATTTGAATAAAGTTGAATTTGGTCAAAATTTTTGGTAAACGGACCTGGACACGTGATTTGACGGTCTTGGAGGGTCCGTAGGAAAATATGGGACTTGGGCGTATGCCCGGAATCGAATTCCGAGGTCCCAAGTCCGAGAAATGAATTTTTTAAAGAAAATTGTTTTCTGAAAAATATAAAGGTTTTTGAAAATGAGATTTGATGTGAAACCTGTGTTATCGGGCCCGTATTATGGTTCCGGAGCCCGGAACAGGTTCAATGCGTGTTATATGAGTTATCTGTGAAATTTGATAAGAAACGGACGTAGTTTGACGTGATTCGGACTAAAAATGGAGAATTTGAAAGTTTTGAAGTTTTGAGAATTTTCTATAGATTTTGAGGTTTAATTTGATGTTTATGATGATATTTTTGTGGTTTAATTACTCGAATAAGTCCATAGGATATTTTTGAGGTTGTGTGTATATTTGATTTTGAACCCCGAGGGCTCAGGTGAGTTTCGGGTAGGTGTCGGGGTGCAAAACATAGGAAAACTCTAGTGTGAATTGCTGTTTCTGGTGTTTGAGAGT
Organism: Nicotiana undulata; assembly: GCA_005239495.1. Taxonomy (NCBI): domain Eukaryota; kingdom Viridiplantae; phylum Streptophyta; class Magnoliopsida; order Solanales; family Solanaceae; genus Nicotiana; species Nicotiana undulata. Next base: position 3,408 of record ML244972.1, read on the forward strand.
TTGTACTGTGCGAACGCACGAGTCCTCATGCGAACGCACAAGGTAATCGGGGGAGGGGGTTGGGTAGTATTCTGCGAACGCACCCAACCAGGTGCGAACGCGGAGCATAGAGAAAAAGCTCTACGCGAACGCATAGGGCTAGAGGGGGGTGGGGCTGGGCTGCAAAACACACTGTGCGACGCACCAGTGTGCATGCGATCGCGGAAAGTCAAGAAGGGGGGGGCCTGTGCGAACGCGGGCCCCTTGCCGCGAACGCACTGAGTATTTTCGCCCAGTCATTTTAAAAGGTCTAAAAACAGAATAGTTTCGGGACTTAACCCATTTTCCTAAAACTCCTTCTTCCCCAACCCTCTTAGGCGATTTTTGAGCAATTCTTCCACCATAACCTCTTAGATAAGTGATCTTTAACTTGTTTCTTTCCATTTTTCTTAAATACCCACTAGAGTTTAGGCCTAAAAATATGAAATTAAAGGTAGAAATTGGGATTTTGGGTAGAGTTAGGGCTTTTTGAAATTTGGGAATTTGACCTCATTTTGGGGTCGGATTTCAAAATAAATTATATATTCGGGCTCGTGGGGGAATGGATGATCGGGTTTTGGTCCGAACCTTGTGTTTTGACCAAGCGGGCCTAGGGTCGAATTTTGGAATTTTTGGAATAATGTTGGGAAATCTATAATTAGGCTTTGGAATTGAATTGTTGAGTAATTATTGATGTTATTGAGTCAATTATGTCTAGATACGATTCTTTCAGAGTCAGATTCGAGAGGAATTTGCATTCTTGGAGCCGAGGTAAGTGTTTGGCCTAACCTTAGCTTGAGGGAATATGTATAGAGTCTTATTTGCTATGTGATTCCATGTCCAACGTATAGGTGAGGTGACGGGTACCTATATGTTGTGGTCGAGCATTCCCGTGAGTCGAACTTGATTATTTACATAGTATTCTTTGATATTCTCTGTGTAATGAATTAACTGTCATTCTGGAAGTGATACATTGAGGTTAATTCATGATGTAGAATGTTATTTATTATTCGTTCGGTTGAGGATTATTTGTTAATGTATACCTCCGGGTGAGATTGGTTATAGCTGAATCCCTTGCCGGGACGGTAGGATCTTTGTTGATTATTTCTGCACATTTGAGGTTTCTTATAATTGTCTTTCCTGTCAATTGTTGCTTTTACATATGTTATGCACGAGGGGACATTCTGTGCCGATCGATTGTGAGGTTATGCACGAGGGGACATTCCGTGCCGAGTGATTATTATTTATGCACGAGTGGACATTCCGTTCCGAGTGATTATTTATTTATGCACGAGGGGACATTCCGTGCCGAGTGATTATTATTTATGCACGAGTGGACATTCCGTGCCGAGTGATTATTTATTTATGCACGAGGGGACATTCCGTGCCGAGTGATTATTATTTATGCACGAGTGGACATTCCGTGCCGAGTGATTATTTATTTATGCACGAGGGGACATTCCGTGCCGAGTGTTTGTGAGGTTATAGCACGAGGGGGCATGCCGTGCCATTACTGTTTATTTATTTAGAGCTGTTTATTCCTTCTGTTATTTATACATTTCAACTGCTATCTTGTTCTGTTGTTTCAGTCAGTTGTTGCCCTTCATCCCCAACATGTTCTCCCCCGTTGTTGTATTTACTTGCTTATTTTTTGTCATTATTTCTTGTTATATTGTTGAATTGCACAGGTGTTATTTGTTTTCGTGTCCTATCCTCATCACTACTTCGCCGAGGTTAGGCTCGGCACTTAATCAGTACATGGGGTCGGTTGTACTGATGCTACACCTGCACTTCTTTATGTTGTGCAGATTACAGCGCCAGACCCAGTGGACACTGAGCGAGGGAGTATCCTTTAGTCCACGGCGACACCGAGGTAGTCCTGCAGGTGTCCGCATGCCTTGGCGTCACCATCTATTTCTTTTCTTCTGTCTCATCTTGTATTTCTAGACAACTACACTTCCTTATTTCAGACTCATGTTTCTAGCAATCTTAGACTGTCCGTGACATTGTGAAACCAGTTCTGGGGGTTTATGTACGGAATTTCGTAACATTTATTATATTAAGCTGATGAAATCTTAGCTTCCGCATTCTATTCTATTTAATAATGTTTATTGTTGTTCTTTTATATATCGTAAATAAAGAAAATAGTAAAATTTAACCAAAATGTTGGCTTGTCTAGCAGGCTCAACGTTAGACGCCATCACGGCCTGAAGGTGGGATTTCGGGTCGTGACAATTATGTTAGGTGTTTGTCCCGATTTTCTTATCATATTTGATTTTTCTGTATTTTGAATGAATGGACAACATATTTATCATAATTGTGTTTTACTTTTTCCTAAAATGAAATTATAAATCTCACATATTTGGCCAGTCCCTTTTCTGGGAGGAAAAGATTTTGACTTCTATAAATTGAAGATCGTTCCTTCTCATTCAGTAGCATCCACAATGTAGCCATATGGGGCTTGAGAGTCTTGTTTAGGGGGAGAACTTGTCGGGACAAGTGTTAGTGTGTCACTTGTGTTTTCCTCTTTGTGAGGTTGTTCTCTCGATATTTTACATATTGTGTCCTTATATTAGCGCCCCTTAACTTATTTTTTACGATCATCAAGAAATTCACAAATATATTCAATCTGTCTTTTACTTTTACTTCTCTGCTTGATTAAAGATTCTTACTCACTATTTTTGGGTGGAAACAACAATCATCAATAAGATTTATTTTCCTTTGTTTATCGATATAAATTTCAATTACTTTTTACTCTTTTATATTTGAAAAAATGAAGTAAATTTTTTTATTAGAAACACGATTTATTCTGATATTAACTTTGGCCACAAAAATTATTTTTTTGGTTAAACAAATTGGTTATGTTACCGGAAATTATTTACTTTCTATATTTTTATCTTTAGAAACAAAGTATGTCTACTACTAATGAAATTGTTCAGGTGGGTGAGGGAGCTCAAGGAAGGCAACATGGTGGAACTCATCCACACCATACACACACAAGTGACTTCACAACGCTCATGGGATAATTAGCTTGAAAGATCTGCTAATCATAATACCGGACAACAAGCTGATGAGTAAACAGACGAGCAAGACAATTTGAGGTAGCTTATTGCTCAGCAAGTTGGTGAAGCTTTGCGTGCTTTTACAAGTGGATGGACCAATGTTGTGCTGGCTCCACCACGAGTAAATACAACTCTAAAAATCCCTCATTCAAGGCTTGAAATCTCTGGAAGTGGGGAAATGCTAAACAATTCTGGAGACGGAGGGTCAGGTACACCAAATAATTCTAATTTGCAATGTACTAACCCGGTAGAAAAAGATCATGGAACAAAATGAGCGGATATAACAGATACCATGAGTACCACTCATGATCAAAGTAGGGAAAATTGACAAATATTTGCAATAACCCTGGAAGCCGAGAGCAGTACTGTAACGACTCGGCCGGTCATTTTGTGAATTAAGGTTTTGTTCGGCGACGTAAGATTTTGAACAACTTCGTATTATGTGTTATGACTTGCGTCCGTGGTTGAGTTCGAATTTTGGATGATTCTAAGTCAATTTGGAAGAAGGATTCTTGTTTTAGAATCTTAAGCGGTAGAGTTGACCGGAATTCAACCTTTGTGAAAACGGCTACGGAATGAATTTTAGATGATTTCAATAGCTTTGTATGGTGATTTTGACCAAGACTTGACTTTGGTTATATCGGGGTCAGATTACAATACGAGAGTTGGAACAACTTCATTATGTCATTTGGGATTCGCCTGCAAAATTTGACGTCATTCCGGGTTGATTTGATAGGTTTCAGTGCGAGTTTTAGATGTTGGAAGATTTGAAAGTTTCTAAGTTTGATTCATGGTGTGATTCATAGTTTGGACGTTGTTTGATATGATTTGAGACCTCTAGCGAATCTGTGTTAGGTTATGGAACTTGTTGGTGTGTTTAGACGTGGTCAATGGGGCCTCAGTTGTGTTTTGGATGGGCTACATGCCATTTCATTCTATGTTTGGACTTCTGAACTACTGGTGTCTGATTTCTTTAATCGCGTTCGCGTCACTTCCTCTGCGTTCGTGTAGTGTAATTTTGGAGTATGAATCATTTGTTCTTCACGATCGCACATGACCATCCGCGATCGGGTAAATCTGCCTTTCACTTCTTTGCCTTCACGTACTTCTTCACGCATTCACGTATTTCAGCTATTGATTCCCTCTTCTCTTTCGCGATCGCAAATGGCATCATGCGATCGCGTAGCTCAGTCTATTCGCGATCGCATAAAACATTTTGGGAAGAAGCCATTTTTCTTTTTCGCGATCGCATAGTTCTTCCGTGATCGTGATGAACAAATGCTTGGGCAGAATATAAAGTTCTCTATTCTGTGTTTTAACATTTTTGGAGTTCTATAGCTCGCTTTTGAGCGATCCTTTGTGGAGTTTTCAAGCAAATCAATTGGGTAAGTGTTCTTCACCTAGAATTTATTATATTTCATGATTTTATCTTTATTTTTATCATTAAATTACTATTTCTGAGTTGAGGAAAATGAGGATTTTTTGAAGAAAACTTTCAGAATGTTAAATGATGATTTGAGGTACGAATTGGTGTCGGAATTTGATAAATTTAGTATGGTTGAACTCGTATCGGAATTGGTGTTCGGGCTTTGTGAAATTTGTCGGGTTCCGAGGTGCGGTCCCGAGGGTCGACTTTTGGGTTGATTTTTAGATTACAACATTGAGGCTTTATGATCCGGGATATTCTCTTATGAGTTTTATTCATGCTTTGAAGTTATTTTTGCTAGATCTGAGCCGTCCGGAGGTCATTTCACCCGAGAAGTTCATTTTAAAGTGTCGATCTATCTTCTTTATGGTAAGTATCTTGCATAACCTTGTGTGGGGGAACTACCCCTTAGGATTTGAGTCTTTTATCCTAAGTGTATCATGTAAAGTACGTATATGCGAGGTGACGAGTGCGTGCACGTGCTTATTTGTGGAAAATATACCTTTTAGGGCTCGTAGGTTCTTATGTTTATTAGATATGAAATTATTTTATTATGTTAAGTTTTCTTTTTTACTACTTTCACCTCTATGTATTTTATTTAGAACTAATTGCTTCATGTTCCACTCATATTTCCTATTTGATTGTTGTGTGCCTTAACTGAAGTTGTAACCTCTTCTATTGCCATGTTATCCCTCCCTAATCGCTTCTCCTTAATCGAAAGTATGGTTTTCTCTTCTGTAATTGCTCATCCTTAATTGAGGCTATGATTATCTTTCCGCTGCCTATCCTTAATTGAATTTGTTGTATCTCCTTCGTAATTGCTCAAACTTAAAAGAAGTTTAGGTTTCCTATATCTTAGTTGACTTATCCTTATTTAGAATTATTGACTCGTGATATTTCTCTTGTTGTTTAATTGTACTTTGTGGGACCGTTGTTACATATTATTTTCTCACCTTGTTGAGTTGTTCTTATTATGACTAGTATTCTCTATTGTGGTTATTCCTTGTGAACTAGTTCTACCATTTCATTGTGATCGAAAGTTCTTGAATTGATTAACTTTCCGTAGTATTGTATTATTGTCATTGTTATTGTTGTACTTGTTGTTGTGATGAACGAAGTTTCTGTCATGCGGTTTTGTTGTGATGCACGAGGTTTCTACCGTGCGCTTGTTATTGTGATCCACGAGGTTTCTTCCATGGGGTTATTGTTGTGATGCACGAGGTTTCTGTCGTGCGAGTGTTATTGTGTTGCATGAGGTTTCTGTCGTGTTATTGTTACTATTGATATTTGCATAGTCGGCGTGACAAGGCGGGCTATATATGTGGGTTTCGCATGTGGCGAGACAAGGTGGGAACATTATTATGCACATGTGGCGAGACAAGGCGGGCATTTACTTCATTATTGCGCACGTGGCGAGATAAGGTGGGCTATGTCAGGGATTGATTGTGATGACTTGTAATGGCCCGTGGGCATTATTATTGTGGTTATTTGTGTAGGGTGTTCTTACTCTGTGTGAGTTATACAGTGTTCATATTGTGGTGATCGTTCTTATGTGTCATTCAATGTTTCCATTCCTTTTAGTTGGCCTGAAATTTTATGGAGCACTGGCACAAGCATACGCATTGTTAAACACCCCTAAGGATTCAAGAAAATGGATCCTGAAGTTATTGATCATTTCTACACACCCTTGTCTTGTTCTATTGGCACGTGCGTCGTACGTGAAGTTATTGGTTGTAATAAGGGCATAAGGTGCCAAGTGTTTATGGTTCATAAATCTGGACCCGTGAGTTATAAATAATTGAGGTTCGGAACATCATGGAGATTATTAGATAAAACCTGATGTGAGAGTGGTTATTCTCATCTAGTTGCTACCTTTCATTCCTTTCACCGGACTTAAGCTGTGTTCAACTTACTCTTCTGTGTTATTTCTTGTGGTGTTCCACTATTAATGGTAGTTTCTATTTCCTATTGTAGGTACTGTATCATTATTTTCATTATGCGTAGTTTTGTTGTACTCTATAGTTCTCTACTTATACTTGCTCAGGCTATTTAGTCCCGTCAGTGTCTTGAATGTTCCTCGTCACTACTCCACTAAGGTTAGTCTTGATACTTGCTAGGTACCGTTGTGGTGTACTTATACTACATTTCTGCACATTTTTGTGCAGATCCAAGTATTGCGGAGTCAATCGATCATTAGCTAGCTTTACAAGTCTTGAAGTGGAGACTCAAGGTAAACCTGTTGTTGTGTTCGCAGGCTTCAGATTCACCTTCTGATTTTGTATTTACACTGTTTACTCTTATTGCGAAACATTTGTATTTAGAGGTTTTCTAGAAAAATCTGTAGAGATTATGACTTGTACTACCGGTTTTGGGATTGTAAAATATTATAGAGATTTCTATTTTGTAATTGTCATATGTTAGTTTAAATATATTGTTATTCAGTCAACGTTAGGCTTAATTAGTCCCTAAGACTAGGTGCCATCACGACACCCAATAGAGGGAAAATTGGGTCGTGACAAGTTGGTATCAGAGCTCTAGGTTCATAGGTGCTACGAGTCATAATCGAGTTTAGAAGAGTCTTGCGGATCGGTACGGAGACGTCTGTACTTATCTTTGAGTGGCTACGGGTCTTGAAGTTTGAGCTTTTATCATTCCACTCTCTCACAGATGGTGAGGACACGAGCTGCAATTACTGATGACACTATCCCCGGACCAAATGTCGCTAGGGGCAGAGGGCGAAGAGGAGCACGTGTCGCAGGTAGGGCATCTATTAGAGAAGCAGTTGAGGAGCCGCCAGTAGCTCTGGTTGGGGGGCAGGTACCGAAGGCGCCTTCTGTTACCCCCAGACTTTAGGAGACCTTAGAACAGTTCCTTAGCATGTTTGGTACATTGACTTAGGCGGGGTTGATTCTGGTTGCACCAACTACTTCACAAGCCGGGGGAGGAACTCAGACTCTCGCTGCCCACACTCTAGAGCAGCGAGTTCACATTGGTCAGGTTCTATGTGTCATGGTGACACAACCTGCAGTTCCAGTTCAGCCCGTGGTTAGGGCAGCAACATCTGAGGAAGAACGGCTTAGACTTGCAAGGTTCAAGAAGTATGACCTTCCTACTTTTAGTGGTTTGGCTTTAGAGGTGCACAGGGTTTTCTTGAAGAGTGTCACCGCATCCTCCGTACTATGGGTATTTTGGAGATGAGCGGGGTTTCTTTTCCTATGTCCATCTCAAGGGAGCGGCTTATCAGTGGTGGCGCGCGTATGAGTTGGGTAGCCCAGCCGAGGCAGCTTCACTTACATGGGTTCAATTTTCAAATATGTTCCTGATAGAGTTTGTACCTCAGTCCCTTCGGGATGCATGGTGCGGAGTTTGAGCAGCTGCGCTAGGGCACTATGTTAGTATTAGAGTATTCCATTAGATTCAGTGATTTGGCCAGACATGCACCTGCTTTGGTCGCTACGATTAGAGAGTATGTCCGTAGATTCATTGAGAGGCTCAGGCATGATATTCGGTTCATCATGGCTCGGGAGTTGGAGTCGAATGTTTTGTTTCATCAGGTGGTATGGATCACTCGCCGACTGGAGGGCATGTGGGACTAGGAGAGAGGGGACATGTGGGTTCAGGAGAAAGATAAGACAGGGAGGCTAGGTGGCCTCGTAGACTGCAGAGACCTACTAGTCCTTATTTTGGAGGCAGGGTACAACATGGTAGGGGTTTTGTGGGTTAGCTAGCTAGTTTGCACTTTAGGCTTCGCACGATGTTTTAGGTACTCATGGGTATTAGAGTACCTGTACCGCACCACAACCACGTCAGCAGAGGGGTTTCTTTGAGTGTGGAGATGCCAGCCACATGGCGAGAGATTGTCCCAGACTCCGGACGGGTGTGTCACATCGGGGTATTCATGCGATTAGGGTGCCAGATGATTCCATACAAGTATGACTTCAGTTTTTTATAGAGGAGCACCATTCATATTTTGATTTGGTTTTTCTTATCAGGGCGAGTTCCCCTATTTGTTGTTTCACCTATGGGGGACTCATGATTTAGTACTCTGCTTATGTTTACCTCTGTTTGGAGATTCTATGAGTGGTAGCCTGCGTCTATCGTGTTTTTATTCATTATCGAGAGTTACGAGACTAGAAGTGAATTCCTGTTGTCTATTATGGTAGGTATTGATATGATTCCTAAGTACTTTGGTTACGAGTTATGATTAGATGCTCTACTGGGGTGTGAGTTCAGTAAGTGTTGTGATTTTATTGGCAGGATTGAGTTAGTGGAAGGCTTCAATTGGTATGATGTGTTTTCAACTTGTGATTTAGAGTTGAGGGTGAGACCCTCGCGATTTCATGTGATTTGATATGTTTGAGCCGGGCTGCGTGCCGCGTTGGAAGTTATATCAGGATGAGATCCTTGTGATTTGTTCATATACTTTGATTTTTCCTTGTAAATAGATTCGTAGGATGGTACTGATAGAGAGTTGTGCCCATCGGGCTTGTTTGATATTTCTCCTATGTGTTTCTCCTTACGTATTCAATCATTTTTGTTTTATGATTCCTGAGTTTGAGCTTGCGGGGTGTGTGTCCAGTGGCTTTAGTAGTGACTTGTTGATTTGGGTGTATAGTTATGAGTTATTCATGTTCCTTGCATCGTAGTCAATGTTGTGGAGGTTTGAAACATGGTTCTAATAGATATGGGACTAATTGTCGGTGCTGGATTTGATTACGGGCATCTATTGTGATCAGAACTATTATTGTGGGCCTTTGTGTGATGTGTCACGCTGCGTGGTTATACCTTATGGGTGTAGGCATAAGTGGTTGAAGCTGGTTGAGACTGATTCCGGGTGTGGAATAAGAATTTGGTCTTTTGGAGATGAACGAAAGGTGAGAATTTTGACTCTAAGGCTTATTGGTGTTGGTGGAAAGGATAAATTATAGTTGAGATGGTGTCGTCAGGTTTATGTGGAGTGGGGTGACATGAGGTTACCCGCGGGTATGTGTTGGATGAATACTTTCAGTGATTTGATGACTTCTGGACAATTCATGGCACGTTCGAGGACTAACGTTTGTTTAAGAAGGGAGGATGTAACGACCCAGCCGGTCATTTTTTGAATTAAGGTCCTGTTCGGCGGCATAAGTTTTGAACAGTTTCTTATTATGTGTTATGACTTGCGTGCATGTTCGAGTTCGAATTTCGGATGATTCGAGGTTAATTTGGAAGAAGGATTCTTGTTTTAGAAGCTTAAGCTGTAGAGTTGACCGAAATTCGACTTTTGTGTAAATGACTCCAGATTGGGTTTTGAGTGATGTCAACAGCTTCGTATGGTGATTTTCGACTTAGGCGTGCGTCCGTATTTGGATTTGGAGGTCCGTAGGGTAGTTTGAAGCATTTCGGCGAAAGTTGGAAAAGTTGAAGCTTGGAAGGTGGAGAGGTTTGACCAAGAGTTGACTTTGGTAATATTGGGGTCGGAATGCGATTCCGAAAGTTGGAACAGATCGGTTATGTCATTTGGGATTTTCCTGCAAAATTTGATTTCATTCCGAGTTGATTTGATAGGTTTCGACGCGAGTTTTAGAAGTTGGAAGATTTAAAAGTTCCTAAGTTTGATTCATGGTGCGATTCGTAGTTTCGACATTGTTTGATATGATTTGAGACCTCGAGAGAGTCTGTGTTAGGTTATGGAACATGTTGGCGTGTTTAGACGGGGTCTCGGGGGCCTCAGGTGTGTTTCGAATGGGCAACGGGCCATTTCCTACTATGCTTGGACTGATGAACTACTAGTGTCTGGTTTGCTTAATCGCGTTCACGTAGTGTAATTTTGGAGGATGAAATATTTGTTCTTCACGTTCGCACATGACCATCCGCGATCACGTAAGTCTTCCTTTCACTTCTTCTGGTTTGCGTACTTCTTCACACGTTCGCGTATTTCAGCTGGCGGTTCCCTCTTTTCGTGATCACATATGGCTTCACGCGATCGCGAAGCTCAGTCCTTGGCCATCAGAATTTTTCTCTTCGCGATCACACATATCTGTTCGTGATCGTGTAACACATTTTGGGCAGAAGCCATTTTTCTTCTTCCCGATCGCATAAGTTCTTCCGCGATCACGATATACAAATACCAGGGAAGAATATAAAGTTCTCTATTCCGAGGGTTAGGCACGGTTTTGAGCGATTCTTTGTGGGTTTTTCAAGAAAAACGATTGGGTAAGTGTTCTTCACCTAGAATTTATTATATTCCATGATTTTATCTTTATTTTTATCATTAAATTATAGTTTTCGAGTTAAGGAAAATGGGGATTTTTGAAGAAAACTTTTAGAATGTTAAATGATGATTTGAGGGACGAATTAGTATCGGAATTTGATAATTTTAGTATGGTTGAACTCGAATCAGAATTGATGTTCGGGTTTTGTGAAATTTGTCGGGTTCCGAGGTGCGGGCCCGGGGGTCGACTTTTGGGTTGATTTTCAGATTTTGATAAAGATTGAGGCTTTATGATCCAGAATAGTCTCTTATGAGTTTTATTCATGCTTTGAAGTTATTTTTGCTAGATTTGAGCCGTTCGGAGGTCATTTCACCGGAGAAGTTCGTTTTAGAGTGTCGGTCTATCTTCTTTGAGGTAAGTATCTTGCCTAACCTTGTGTGGGGGAACTACCCGTCAGGATTTGAGTCTTTTATGCTAATTGTATCATGTAAAGTCCGTGTATGCAAGGTGACGAGTGCGTGCGCGGGCTTATTTGTGGAAAATTGACCCTTTAGGGCTCGTTGGTTCTTATGTTCATTAGATATGAAAGTGTTTTATTATGTTAAGTTTTCTCATTTACTAGTTTCACCTCTACGTGTTTTATTTGAAATTAATTGATTCATGCTCCACTCTTATTGCCTGTTTGATTCTTGTGTGCCTTAACTGAAGTTGTAACCTCTTCTATGGCCAGGCTATCCCTCCCTATTCGCTTCTCCTTAATTGAAAGTATGATTTTCTCTTCTGTAATTGTTCATCCTTAATTGAGGTTATGATTATCTTTTTGCTGCCTATCCTTAATTAAATTTGTTGTATCTCTTGCATAATTGTTCAACCTTGAAAGAAGTTTTGGTATCCTATATCTTAGTTGACGTATCCTTATTTGGAATTATTGACTCGTAATATCTCCCTTGTTGTTGAACTGTACAATGTGGGACTGTTGTTACATATTATTTTCTCCCTTGTTGAGTTGTTTTTATTATGACTAGTATTCTATGTTGTGGTTATTCCTTGTGAACTAGTTCTACCATTTCTATGTGATCAAAATTTCTTGAATTGATTTACTTGCCGAAGTCTTGTATTATTATCATTGTTGTTGTTGTGATGCACGAGGTTTTTGCTGTGCGGTTATTGTTGTGATGCGCGAGGTTTCTGCAGTGCGGTTATTGTTGTGATGCACGAGATTTCTGTCGTGCAGGTGTTATTGTGTTGCACGTTTTCTGCCGTGCTATTATTACTATTGATATCTGCACATGCGGTGTGACAAGGCGGGCTATATATGTGGGTATCGCATGTGACGAGACAAGGTGGGAAAATTATTATGCACGTGTGGCCAGACAAGGCGAGCATTTACTTCATTATTGCGCATGTGGCGAGACAAGGTGGGCTATGTAGGGGATTGATTGTGATGACTTATGATGGCCTGGGGGCATTATTATTGTGGTTATTTGTGTTGGGGTGTGCCTACTCTGTGTGAGTTATATCATGTTCATTTTCTGGTGATCGTTCTTATGTGTCATTCATTGTTTCCATTCTTATTAGTTGGCATGAACTCTGATAGAACACTGTCACAAGCGTATACGTAGTTAAACACCCCTATGGATTCAAGAAAATGGATCTTGAAGTTATTGATCATTTCTACACACCCTCGTCTGGTTCTATTGGCACGTGCGCTGTCCGTGCAGTTATTGGTTATAATGAGGGCACAAGGTTCCAAGTGTTTAGGGTTCATAAATCTAGACCCGTGAGTTATGAATAATTGTGGTTCGGAACCTCGTGGAGACTATTGGATGAAACCTGATGTGAAAGTGGTTATTCTCATCTAGTTTCTACCTTTCATTCCTTTAATTGCTTTCACCGGACTTAAACTGTGTCCAACTTACTCTTCTGTGTTATTTCTTGTGGTGTTCCGCTATTAATGGTATTTTCTATTTCCTATTGTAGGTAATGTATCATTATTGTCATTATGCGTAGTTTTGGTGTACTCTGTAGTTCTCCACTTATACTTGTTCATGTTATTTAGTCCAGTCAGTGTCTTGACTGTTCCTCGTCGCTACTCCATTAAGTTAGTCTTGATATTTGCTGGGTAGCACTGTGGTGTACTCATACTACACTTCTGTACATTTTTGTGTAGATCCAAGTATTGCGGAGTCAATCGAAGTTTGAGCTTTTATCATTCCATTCACTCACAGATGGTGAGGACACAAGTTGCAGTTACTGATGAGGCTGTCCCTGGAGCAGATGTCGTTAGGGGCAGAGGTAGAGGCCGAAGAGTAGCACGTGCCGCAGCTAGGGCATCTACCAGAGCAGCAGTTGAGGAGCAACTAGTAGCTCGAGTTGGGCGGCAGGTACTGGAGGCGCCTGCTGTTACCCCGGACGTCAGTAGACATTAGCATAATGTCACCACCCAAAACTAACCTTGTCGTGATGGAGCCTATCGTGGTACTAGGCAAGCCGACACATTTCCAAAACACATCGGTATTTCATTTTAAAAGATAAGTCAAAACTTTTCATAATAAAATCTTCATAAAGGAGTTCAACTCAAAGTATAAATGTGGAAAAGATAGCCCGATATCGGGGTGTCGCTAAGTCATGAGTATCTAAATCAAACTATAATAAGAGTTTACAATGTTCCACAATACCAAAACAGAAAGAAAAAGGTAACAATAGAGGAGAATCAAGGGATGCGGACGCCGACAGCTACCTCGTATGTCTTCGACAACCACAAGTGCACGAACTCACAATTTGTGTGAACAGTCTCACCTGAATCTGCACACAAGGTGCAGGGAGTAACGTGAGTACTTCCAACTCAGTAAGTAACATAACTAAATAAGGAACTGAGTAACTGATAACTATGGATTATAGTTCATTTTACACTCCTTCTTACTTGAGTTTTGATTAAAAATGTATACAAAATAGTCGCAAAGGCTTACATGTTGTACTTGTTTGCAGGGTTTTGTCAAAAAGGTGACAATTAGTCAAAACCATCTCAAAAAGAAGTGAAACACGCACAAGTACCAAGAACAAGTCCAAGCATAGTGCAACAGATCCACTGTGGCCGCATTCCATTTAGTGTGGTCCGCAGTGAGGAGATTCAGAGAGGTGCATATTCTGGAAACTCAAGCACTACGGCCGCAAAGAATTTTGTGCAGACCGCAATGGCCTCACCGCGGCCGCAATTGAATTTGTGCGGTCCGCAAGGATGGGGTTCAGAGAGTTGGGAGTTTGGAGGTTAATGCCAATGCAGTCCGCTATCCTTTTTTGTGCAGACCACAGTAGCAGCCACCGTGACCGCGGTGGCCAAGTTTAGAGAGTAGAGTTTGAAGCCAAACAACCTCATCGCGGCCACAATCCATTCCTTGCGGTCCGCGGTACCCGTAGGGGTATTTTTGTCCAGAAAATTCGGCCTAGTATAAATACTTTCTTTTCTCATTTTTAGGGAATCTTTTGGTACTCTAACTTTAAGGAGAGCTCGGGAACGACTGTATTAGACTAGTTTGAGTAATTGTATAGTTGGTTTATCATTGAATCTTCAATTATTAGCTTGTAATTAAATCTTCTGGGTTATTCTTCATCTATTTCTTTGTTTTCTTTCATTATTATGAGTAGCTAGACCCATTTGCTAGGGTTGTGACCTAACCCTAGTGTGGGTAATTAATGGTCTTCCAATTTTAGAGTGATTTTGTGTATGGGTGTTTGGTATTTAGCTTGATTTGTGCATAAATCTCAGAATTAGTTGTTGCAAACACTAATTCATGCCTTAATGACTAGGGTTACTCTTGAGAAAGATGACCCAAGTCTAGGTAATTAGGCTGACAAAATATTGGGGTGAACTCAAGAGATTGATATCCCCAATAAAAGAGTGTATGCTAGAGATAGCTAAACCCGATTTGAGCCAATTCGTGCGGTTCATGGAAACACCCAATTGTGCTTGAGAAAGGCCATTTTGGCAAAGTTACCCATATTACCGAGAGGTAGTGAGTAAGTGCCTTAGCATGATGTTATGCCATTTAATCCCCATGTTACAATATCATTCTAGATTTTAGACCCGTTAAGGAGTCACCTAGGAGGAAGTCACAACTCTCGTCCCATTATCTATTGATAAAACATCCAAAAAGATATTAGTTAGCTAGTTCATAATTTCAAATAGACTAAACCTTAGTTTAATCACCAAACCATTTGATGAGAAGTGCAATTGAGAACACAACGCGCTACTAGATCACTTAGACACTCAACTCCAACATATATAGCTCCCTGTGGAATTCGATCCCGACACTTCGGGTAAAAGCTACATTGACCCTCGTACTTGCTACTCTTTAGTGGTATAGGCGGGAGTCGATCACTTTTTGGTGCCGTTTCCGGGGAGCTTTTACGGTGTTGATTATCTACGTGAATAGTGGTGTAGTGTGTTTTTCCCTCCTTCTTTTGTTAACGTGTGTGTTGAATCAATTCAGGTACTAATGTCGGATCCTTTGGGTAATATTATTCCGGGGGAGGAGGTGTTTGACAATGGAGAAAATGATCTAAATCAAGTACCACCTCCAAGACGGGGCCGACAGGACATTGTTAATGAGGATATTCCAGACCCTCCCTCGTCTCCACCTCCTAGAGTTTCCCCTTGGGTACTTCTAAATGAGGGGTACACGAGTGATATTATCCCGCCTAGAATCCGGGCGGGGAACTTCCAAATCACAAATGTGATGTTGACACTCTTGGAGCAGCATGGGTATTTCACAGGAGCTCCACATCAGAATGCTTACAAGCATTTAAATGGGTTCGTTGATACCTGCTGGGGGATCAAGAAAACAAACGTCTCAGAGGATGCATTAAGGTTTAGGCTATTTCCCTTCTCTCTCCGAGGGAAAGCATTAGACTGGCTGGAGCGACTTCCCAACCATTTCATATCCACATGGGATGAGCTAGCAGACAAGTTCATTGCAAAATTCTTCTCTCCTAGTCACATGGAAGCGCTTAGAGATGAAATATTGGCTTTCAAGCAAGAGCCAAATGAGCCTTTGCACGAGATTTGGGAGTGCTACAGGACCATGGTAAAGGAGTGTCCAAACAATGACATGACTGAGGCCATGATACATCAAACCTTCTACAGAGGCATAAATACCACCAATCAGTGTGTGGTTAATCAATTGGTTGGAGGCAACTTCATGAAGCTACTCTACAACGAGGCATGTGAGGTCTTAGATGAAATGGCTGACACTTCGTCAACATGGAAAAGTAGAGAAAATGTGCCTCAGGGTGATCCGGGTGTTACCGGTCTTCACAAAGACTTTCAAGAACATGGGCAAGCAATTGCCGAGCTTACCACCACTATGAATCAACTTTCTAAGACACATCTTCAACAATTACAAGGTCTGAAGCAAGTGAATTCAATGGAGGGGGTAAATCTTTTGGTGAACAAACGAAGACCTCGTGGAAATCCAATGCAAAACAACAATGCTCAATGAGACCAAGGATCGAGTGGGTATAGTCAAGAGGATTCTTATGATGATCAAGATGAGGATGTCATGTATGCCAACAATTATCAAGGGAAAGGGAACAATCAAGGCAACAACCAAAATTGGAACAATCAAAGACAACACAATTGGAGCAATAACAACAATTCAAGCAATTGGGGGAACACCAACCAACAATGGGGAGGAAATAATAACAACAATTGGAGCGGGAACAATAATAACAACAATTGGGGTGGAAACGGTAATCGAGGGTTGGACTTTCAAAGGCCCACGATGTACTAACAACCCAACAATCCACCCCTATCAATCACAAGGCCAAGGTTCCTCAAGTAATGATATGGGTAGAATTGAGAAATGTTCAAACAAATGATGGAACACAATTCGGATTCGGATGATCAACTTGCCTCCCATAACACTTCCATTCAAAATCTTGAAGTTCAAATGGGAAAAATCTCACAAGCCTTGAACACAAGCTCGAAGGGAGCACTACCTAGTGATACGGTGGTGAACCCCAAGGGTGGAAACAACAACAACAATACCAGTCACGCCATGGCGGTGACCACGAGAAGTGGACGAGGTGGTGAGGCTAGTTCTTCAAAGCAAAAGAGAGTTGTTGGTGATGATGATGACTTGCCAATGATGAGGTTACGATTGAGGTTGAGCATGTCGTTGAGGAGCCAACAACTAGTGAAGTGAGGATTGATATTTATGATCATGAGGAGGAAACTCAAAGTGACGTGAATCCGTGTAGGGAACACGTAATTGACAATCCCGATCCGGTTGTGTCAAAACCAAAGGCCCATTTCCTAGGCCTCCTCCTCCTTATCCTCAAAGGTTGGCGAAGCAAAAGAATGAGAACCAATTCAAGAAATTCATCGACATGATGAAAAGCTTATCCATCAATGTCCCTTTGGTTGAAGATTTAGAGAAAATGCCCGGGTATGCCAAGTTCATGAAGGACTTGGTCACAAAGAAAAGGTCAATGGAGTGAGAAACTATAAAGATGACTCACCAAGTGAATGCAATAGTGCACTCAATGGCACCCAATCTTGAAGACCCCGGAGCATTCACCATTCCTTGCACAATTGGTAGCGCGGATTTCGCCAAAGCATTGTGCGACCTCGGAGCTAGCATAAACTTGATTCCATATTCGATTTTCAAAACCTTGGGGATTTTTCAAGCTAGGGCTACTTCCATGCATCTTCAAATGATGGATCGGTCTATGAAGTGGACTTTAGGAATCATTGATGATGTCTTGGTGCGGGTTGACAAGTTCATCTTGCCCGCGGATTTTGTTATCTTGGATTGTGAGGTGGATTATGAAGTTACTATCATCTTGGGAAGGCCCTTTCTTACAACGGGAAAGGCCTTAGTTGACGTGGAGGCCAGTGAGCTCACCTTCCGGGTGGGCGATGAAAAGGTTGTGTTCCACGTTTGCAAGTCAATGAAACAACCCAATAACACGGAAGTATGTTCTTTCATGGACATTGTCACCGAGGTCATTATTGATGAAACAAGCTCAATGATAAATGTTGAAGATCCCGTGGAGGAAGCTTTATTGAATTACGATGATATTGTGGTGGATGGCTTGATCGAGAGTACTAATGCTCTACAAGGCATGGGTTCTTATTCATATGGTCCTCGAAAGTTATCCTTGGATTTGGAGAATCGGAAAACTCCTCCGACAAAGCCTTCAATTGAAGAGCCACCTATCTTGGAGTTGAAGCCACTTCCACCACACCTCAGGTATGAATTTCTTGGTCCTTCTCGTACTTTACCT
This sequence comes from Nicotiana undulata, assembly GCA_005239495.1. Taxonomy (NCBI): domain Eukaryota; kingdom Viridiplantae; phylum Streptophyta; class Magnoliopsida; order Solanales; family Solanaceae; genus Nicotiana; species Nicotiana undulata. Next base: position 21,395 of record ML244972.1, read on the forward strand.
GTTATACTTTCATCTTGTCTAACCAAAGTGCAGGTAGACTCTACTCTCAAAGTATTAAAAAGGAGGAAGAAGGCCATAGGACGGACACTTGCTGATATTCGGGGAATAAGACCCGCATTTTGTATGCACAAAATCATTCTCGAGGATGGAGCAAAGCCTTCCATAGAACACCAACGGAGGCTAAATGAAGCAATGTAAGAAGTTGTGAAGAAATAAATAATCAAGTAGCTTGATGCAGGGGTCGTCTACCCAATCTCGGATAAAGCTTAGACTTCTCTGGTCCAATGTGTTCCAAAAAAGGTGGCATGACCGTGGTACAAAATGAAAAGAATGAACTTATTCCAATAAGGACAGTCACAGGTTGGCGGGTATGCATGGATTACCGCAAATTGAACAAGGTGAATCGCAAGGATCACTTCCCTTTGCCTTTCTTGGACCAAATGCTTGACAGACTTGCGGGTAGAGATTTCTATTGCTTCTTGGACGGGTATTCAGGATATAACCAAATCTTGATTGCTCCGGAAGACCAAGAAAAGACAACCTTCACCTGTCCCTATGGGACATTTGCTTTTTCCAGGATGCCTTTTGGATTGTGCAATGCACCTGCTACATTTCAGCGGTGCATGATGGAAATTTTCACTGACATGGTTAAAGACTTTATAGAGGTATTCATGGATGATTTCAGCGTGGTTGGGGACTCCTTTGATGAATGCTTTAACAATCTTGATAAAGTCCTCGCTCGTTGTGAAGAAACCAACCTAGTGCTCAACTGGGAAAAATGCCACTTTATAGTTGAAGAGGGGATAGTTCTGGCCCACAAAATCTCAAGGAATTGAATTGAAGTTGACAACGCCAAGATTGAGTTCATTTCCAAATTGCCTCCTCCAACTTTAGTGAAGGGAGTCCGTAGCTTTCTTGGGCATGCGGGGTTCTACCGGCGTTTCATTAAGGATTTCTCGAAGGTTGTGAATCCTCTTTGCAAATTGTTAGAGAAAGATTCCAAATTCCACTTTGATGAAAATTGCATGAGTGCATTTGAGTTATTGAAGCAAAAGCTAACCACCATACCAATTATCACTGTGCCGGATTGGAGCTCTCCTTTTGAGCTAATGTGTGATTCGAGTGGCGTGGCGGTGGGGGAGGTTTTGGGACAAAGGGTGAACAAGATCTTTCACCCCATTTACTATGCAAGCCAGACAATGAATTCCGCCCAAATGAACTACACCGTCACCAAAAAAGAGTTGTTGGCTATAGTCTTTGCAATGGAGAAATTCCGTCCTTATCTTATGGGTGCCAAGGTCATAGTTCACACCGACCATGCGACGCTCCGGTATCTCATGATGAAAAACGATTCCAAGGCTAGACTTATGCGGTGGGTGTTATTGCTTCAAGAGTTTGATTTGGAGATCATTGATATAAAAGGGAGTGAGAACCAAGTCGCCGACCATCTCTCCCGTTTGGAGGAGCAAGGGAGACCTAGTGATGGGCTTGAGATTGATGATAGCTTCCCGGATGAGCAACTTCTCTCCGTCTCTATGCAAGAAATGCCATGGTTCGCGAACATCGCCAACTACATTGTCATCGGTGTTGTCCCGTTTGAGCTCTCTTCTAACCAAAGGAAAAAGCTTAGACAGGATAGCATGGATTATTATTGGTATGAACCGTATTTATTCAAGATATGCAATGATGGTGTCATTCGGCGTTGTGTGCTCGAGGAAGAGCAAGGGTGAATTCTTGAGTCATGCCACTCCTCACCTTATGGTGGCCATCATGGTGGGGCAATGACCATTTCAAAAGTCTTAAGTTGTGGTTTCTTTTGGCCCACTTTGTACAAGGATGCTAGTGACTTAGTCAAGCGGTGTGATGAATGCCAACGAATGGGCGGCATATCCAAGAAGGATGAGATGCCTCTCACTACAATTCTTGAGGTGGATATCTTTGATGTTTGGGGGATTGATTTTATGGGGCCCTTTGTTAGCTCATGTGGAAACACCTACATACTTGTGGCGGTGGATTATGTTTTGAAATGGGTTAAATCCGAGGCTTTTCCCAACAATGAGGCCCCAAGAGTGATTACTTTTATAAAGAAGAAAATTTTCACAAGATTTGGGACACCCCGTGCCATCATCAGTGACGAGGGGTCCCACTTTTGCAATAAGGCCTTTGATTCATTGCTATCGAAATATGAAGTCAATCATAAAGTGTCTACTCCGTACCATCCTCAAGCAAGTGGCCAAGTGGAAGTGTCTAATCGTGAAATCAAGAATATTTTGGCCAAGACAGTGAATGCTAATCAGATTGATTGGTCCCGGAAGCTTGACGATGCTCTTTGGGCTTACCGGACCGCCTTCAAGACCCCAATCGGTATGTCTCCTTACCGGTTGGTTTATGTAAAGGCTTGTCATCTTCCGGTGGAATTGGAGCATAAGGCACTATGGGCTTTGAAGAAATTGAATATGGATTGGGATACAACTGCAAATCTTAGAGTTGATCACCTCAATGAGCTAGATGAGTTCAGATTTCATGCATATACTAGCTCTTCTTTGTACAAAGATAAAATAAAGTACCTCCATGACAAATATTCCAAAGACCGGGAGTTCAAGGTGGGAGACTTGGTACTTCTTTTCAATTCTAGACTTCGTCATTTTCCGGACAAACTTAAGTCTAAGTGGAGTGGCCCGTTTGAAGTGGTATTGATTACACCCTTTGGTGCTCTTGATATAAAAAACAAGAATGGGGAGATTTTCCATGTGAATGGGTACCGGGTCAAGCATTATATTTGAAAATTTGAAGATAGCCACGTGGTGGCTTTGATGAAATTCATTTGAACATGGTAACATGCGTCGTGCCGCGACGTTAAATCAGACGCTTTTTGGGAGGCAACCTATGTGTCTTTCTTTTTGTTTTTCTTTGATTTTCTTTGTAGTATAGGATTTGCTTTTGGACTAACTGGTTGTGATATGTTGTAGGATTGTTTTGATGCAGTGCAGGACTAAGTTGAAAAAAATGCACGCTCGCTGAAGTTTGCACTGCGGTCGCATTGCATTTTATGCGGCCGCAAAGGCCTTACTGCAGGGGCAACATTTAAATGCGGTCCGCAGAGTGATTGATCGATGCGGGGGTTCTCTGAAGTTTGCCACCGCGGACGCAATGTAATTTGTGCGATCCGCGGTGGACCACTGCGGCCGCATTGCAATTCTTGCGATCCGCAGTGGACGTCTCCCTAGTGCCTATTGATTCTGAGTACCGAGGATCGCTGTGCCATTTTGTGCGGTCCATCATGGGTAGGTGAAGTGGGCCCCAAGTCCTATTTCTATAAATAGGGTCTGAGGCCTTCATTTTGAACTTTTCTCTCTTTTGCACACTGAATAGGAAAAATCACTGTTCATCACTCCTACCTGCTTGAATTCAACTGCTAAGTCTCATCAATCTACATTGCATCTCACTTCCGGTAATTTTAATTTTTTTTCTTAGTTGTTTAACTTTGTTCATTTCTTTTAAGTAGTTATTTTTTTTCGTTTTCTTCCCTATTTCTTTCAATCGATGCGTAGGTTTTGCTTAATAATGTTTAAATTAGGACTAATTAGTTAAAAACACTGATTAAACACCTAGGGATCAATAATATGTGATTTTACGCTAAAATTGGGACGAATATTTGAAACCCTAGGTTGGTATTACTGTTCTTGGTTTACCGCGGTCCGCTGTGGTATTTTGTGTGGTCCACGTTGCTACTCTACGGTCCGCAATACCATTTTTTGCGGACCGTGATGGTATGACTTCAGAAAGGTTTCAAGTTAAGGATCGCGGCCGCGGTGGTTTTTGTGCGGTCCGCGGTGCCTTAATGCGGACCGCAATACCATTTTGTGCGGTCCCTAGAGGCCTTTATCAGAGAGTGGGTAGCCTGACCCCCACCTCACTGTGCACCGCAGTGCATTTTGTGCGGTCCGCGGTAGCTTCTTTGCGGCCGTACTTTATTTTGTGCGGTCCGCAGTATGTAATTCTGCCTTTCATTTTCAACTGCCTGCAATCTTATTCTGCACTGCTTCATCTAATACTGTGATACTAACAAGCTTTAAATAAATTCCACTTGCAGACAATGGTTCGATCACGAGGCGGTGATAGAAAAAAATAGGGAAAAAGAGAGTCCTCTCGGGTAGAGGAAAGGGCATGATCAAATTGGCTCCCCAAACCCGGCAAGCTATCAAAGACACCAGGAAGACAAAAAAGGATATTGATAGAGCTGCTTCCCATTCGGGAAGTAAGTATGTGCCCTCCTGGTAGGCACCTGACTCAGATTCCGTGCCAGAGTATGTTCCTGACTGGCCGGAGAGGAACATATTGAGAGATACACCTCCATGCACCCCTACTTCCCAAGCGTCAGTGCAAAATTCTTCCGAGTCGTCTGAGGGCTCAACTGCGGGCAGTGACAATGCCTATTCTACCTCACCTACAACTTTACTATCCGGTAAGGATCCCGTAGAAGAAGAAGGATGGGGTGAGCCATTAGTAGGAGGAGCTGAAAGAACCAGGAACCCGGAAGCATGGCAAGACAAGTTTGTGTGTGAAGTGGCCTACCACAAGTTCAGAGAATGGTGGCTTGAAAGGAAGTTGATACCGGAGCAGAAATTCATTACAAAGGACTTTTTGCCTCACAATCCCAATGTGTTGAGGCAGTTCAGAGAGAGAGAGAGCAGGCTGGGACTATTTCACAGGCCACGTGGTGGAGGCCAATGAGCACTTAGTCAAGGAGTTCTACACCAATGTTGCCCACATAAAAAAGGGCACTACAGTGACTAAAGTGCAAAACTTGACAATAACGTTTGACGGAAAAATGATCAATGAGTACCTGGGCTTCTCGGAGGAGGATGAGGCATTGTACTTAGAGAAGGTAGCTTTAGGGGAGGATGCCCGTCCTTGGTTAGCAAAGTACTTGGAAGTCCCAGGTAGCACCCCAGCATGGTTGACAACGGGAGTAAAAATTTTGAGGATAACCCTGGACTTTGAAGAAAAAGGGTGGGAGACGTTTGTGTGCAGTAGGATAGACCCCACCACTCAGGAAAATTATCTTCTCATCTCCCAGGCTATATTGGTGGCATCGATCATGGCGGGGGTACCCGATCAACATCGGGAATATGATGTCCAGGGTGATTACCCGGGTGGTGAACGAAGGTGATAGATCCTACCCCTTCCCAAATTTCCTAACTATGTACTTCGAGAATCAAATTGAAGACAAAAGGAGATTTGATGTGAAGGTAAATCCGAAGGCACCCTTTTCCTGTTATATTACAGGGTGATGATAACCCTAAAGCTACTGGCCAGTCTGAAGAGCCAGTAGTAATAGTGGCTCCTACTCAGCCTCTTTCAGCTACCCAAGACATGGCCCCAGGAACCTCCACTTCTACAGCCCCAGATATATTACCTCATCTGCGGCATATCCTTTGACTGCCCACCGCTTGAGCCATACCCTCGCTAGTATCAACAACTGGATACAGGCAGCCACTTCTAAGTTGTATGTACTTTCTACGTCGGTGGCAGCCTAGTATGCACCTCCTCAGCCACAGGTTCCACAGTCAGTGGAGGACACTCTCAAGGAGCTTCTGGACAACCAGAAGAAGCTCCTAGAGAACCATAAGTTGATCATGGATGTTGTTGATTCTCATGGAACGACATTAAAGAATCTTGCTAAGGAGACAAAGAAACTGAGAAAGACTCGTGCTTCCAAGGATTCGGTGAAGAAGTTGAGGTGGAGGTAGAGAAGTTGAAGGCTGATCACTTGCCTTTAGAGATTTTATTGCATGACCCGGCTCCAGCAGTCCAGCCTGAGCCAAAGCAGGAGACAACAAGGCCAGGAAAGAGGAAGAGGGTAATTCCCTGCACTGATGGTGTTGTTATAGAGTTGGAGGAACCGCAGGGAGGTTCCTCTAGCCAGCCCCAGATTCCAGTACAGCCCCAGGATCCAGTACAGGCCCAGGACCCAGTATAGGACCTGGTCCCAGTGGAGATACAGGTTACAGGGAGCCAGTTACAGGTTCCCGAGCAGTCCAAGGACCCAGGGACCCCGACTCATGAGCCTATGCAGACGGAGGGCCAATAGGGAGTTTCTTTTTACTCTCTCTCTCTTTTACTTTGAGCTATTTTGGTTAGTTAGCATTGAGGACAATGCTAGCTCTCATTTGAGGGGGTATCCCTATTTGGATGATTTGGATTGTATATATGACACTATTTTCTTTTATTATGCTTTCTTTTTACTTTTGGTATGTACATAATTTTACCATTCTAGTTTACTTTTTGTACTTTGCAACTTTGGTCTGTATATAAAGTTACCTTCTGATGTATATATTCATTCTCCCTTATGTATATTCGACTAAATCCCCTCTTGTATATATTTATTTTACTTTCCGCATTTTTCTTTTCATAGATTCTTATTTTATTTTCGTAGCTTCTTGTTTTGAATTTTTACGTGCAATAAGTCTTTGGTTTTCTTAATGCCACGGTTCTTTCCAAAGGTGGAATTTGTGTGAACCGGGTGGTTCTTCCCGACGATGGATGGCATGACAACCTTCTTAAGGGCTTGAGTCTATTTTCTTTTTTCTTTCTATGTAAATAGTAGCTAGTGAGTAATGGTGCCTCAGGCAAAGCTTCACTTGGGACTAACACATTTTCCTTTGATCCTATGGTCAAAAATAAATTGTTGTGTATAGGATGGTGAAAGTTGTGACCTTGAGACTCTTGTGTTGGCCAATAATCATCAAGTGGTTTTTCAGGACCATTGTGTTGCTCAAATCTTAGCTAAGGTTGTTGTGGGCCCCCGACTCGGTCTCTTTAGCAATCCCGTAGCTTGTGTGGCAAGAATTTGAATTGCAAGTCCAAGTCCCGAGCCATTAGTCTAGAACTTGCCCTGAATGTTTGTCTAGGCGAAATCCTAAGTGTAGTTTGACTTGAGATGTGATTATAGGCTCTCCTTAATCCGAATGATGTCTTGAAAACTTCCCTAGCCTACCAATGATAATATCCCTAGTCAACCCTTTTGAGCCATAGACCTTTTTCTTTCAAAAACCATGATACAAGCCTTTACCCGTTCACCCTCTCTTGGCACCCTATCTTTACTTAGCACAAGGCAAAAGCATAAGTTTGGGGGAGAGACGAGGACTGCAACAAAGTAAAAAAAGGTACAAAATGAAGAAAGGAAAGGAATGAACAAGAAAAAAAATCAAGAAGTAAAAAAGAATGAACAATCTAGAAGAAATAAAGGGAATCAATAAAAGAAAAGAGATGAAAGGTGTGGAATATTTAGAAAGAAGAAAAAGGGTTGAAATGAACAAGAAAGAATGATAATGTGTCTCTCTAACCCCTCAGAAAGAACTTAATGACTCAAAAAGTCAAGAGAAAGTATGCCAAAACGAAGCAAATAAAATGCTTAAGGGAAGATGAAACCTACCTAGACCAAATATTTCCTACCTTGAACCAAAAGCCTTAACTATATCTCAACAAAATCCCTATATGATCTTGAGTTGAATGAAGCTTACATTAGTGGTGACTCACATAAGGGCCAATCTTATGGTACGTAGAGCTGGACTTGAGACCTTCCTTTGAGAGAGATGAGTGTGTTTCCATTATCCTCGTTCTGAGTGCTACAATCTAAAATTGAGGTTTTCTTAGGGAGAGTTGAGAAGTATGAGTTTGGGTTCCACAATGAATAAAGTAGTAGAAAGAGTTTCTTTGATGGGTTGAGTCAACTCTTGAGGCTCTTGTATCGCACTAAATCCATGGTTTTTAGAAGGTCGAATGTTGTTAATGATTCATTTGAATTGAGGGAAATTGTTAGTCCCAATTGATGCTAGAAGAGGTCACTTTAGGGTAGCTGATTTTTTTTAGATTTACTCTTAAGAGGTGGGTCTTATTTTGTTTGCTTGAGGAAAAGCAAAAGCTTAAATTTGGGGGAGTTAATAACTAGGGATTATAGTTCATTTTACACTCCTTCTTACTTGAAATTTGATTAAAAATGTATAAAAAATAGTCCCAAAGGCTTACATGTTGTACTTGTGTGCAGGGTTTGGTAAAAAAGGTGACAATTAGTCAAAACCAGCTCAAAAAGGAGTGAAACATGCACAAGTACCAAGAATAAGTCCAAGCACAGTGCAACAGATCCACTGCGGCCGCATTCCATTTAGTGCAATCCGTAGTGAGGAGATTCAGAAAGGTGCATATTCTGGAAACTCAAGCACTGCGGACGCAAAGCATTTTGTGCGGGCCTCAATTGCCTCACCGCGACCACAATCAAATTTGTGCGGTCCGCTAGGATGGGCTTCAGAGAGTTGGGAGTTTGGAGGTTAATGCCAATGCGGTCCGCGGTCTTTTTTTGTGCGGACCGCAGTAGAAGCCACCGCGGTCGTGGTGCGTTTTATACGGCCCGCGGTGGCCAAGTTCAGAGAGTAGAGTTTGAAGCCAAAAAGTCTCACCGCGGCCGCAATCCATTCCTTGCGGTCCGCGGTACCCCCACAGGGATATTTTTGTCCAGAAAATTTGGCCTAGTATAAATACTTTCTTTTCTCATTTTTAGGGAATCTTTTGGTACTCTAACTTTGAGGAGAGCTCGTGAACAGCTGTATTATACTAGTTTGAGTAATTTTATAGTTGGTTTATCATTGAATCTTCAATTATTAGCTTGTAATTAAATCTTATGGGTTATTCTTCATCTATTTATTTGTTTTGTTTCATTATTATGAGTAGCTAGACCCATTTGCTAGGGTTGTGACCTAACCCTAGTGTGGATAATTAATGGGCTTCCAATTTTAGAGTGATTTTGTGTATGGATGTTTGGTATTTAGCCTGATTTGTGCATAAATCTCAGAATTAGTGGTTGCAAACACTAATTCAAGCCTTAATGACTATGGTTACTCTTGAGAAAGATAACCCAAGTCTAGGTAACTAGGCTAACAAAATATTGGGATGAACTCAAGAGATTGATAGCCCTAATAAAAGGATGTATGCTAGAGATAGCTAAACCCGATTTGAGCCAATTCGTGCGGTTCATGAAAACACCCAATTGTGCTTGAGAAATCCAATTTGGGCAAAGTTACCCATATTATCAAGAGGTAGTGGGTAAGTGCCTTAGCATGAGGTTATGCCATTTAATCCCCATTTCACAATATCATTCTAGATTTTAGACCCGTTAAGGACTCACCTAGGAGGAAGTCACAGCCCTAGTCCCATTATCTATTGAGAAAACATCCAAAAAGATATTAGTTAGCTAGTTCGTAATTTCAAATAGACTAAACCGTAGTTTAATCACCAAACCATTTGATGAGACGTGCAATTGAGAACAAAATGCACTACTAGATCACTTAGACACTCAGCTCCAACATATATATCTCCTTGTGGAATTCGATCTCGACCCGTCGGGTAAAAGCTGCATTGACCCCTGTACTTGCTACTCTTTAGTTGTATAGGCGAGAGCCGATCAGTAACAAAGCCGAGCTACACACAATACAGTTCTTTCCTGAAATCTCAGTAAAGGAAATTATGCATGCTTTCAAATCGGTGTTTTTAAAATCAAAGCATTTCGAGCTCCAGTGACACAGTATAAGTACTCCAAATTAACACAACAACAACGACTAGCAACAAAGTGCAACAATAAATAAAAGCAAGTACAGCCTCACAGGGCTACTGTCACTCATCTATCTCGACAGCTCAATCACTCGGCTCTCAGCCTCAACACTCACAATCAAGGTACCTGCACTCACTAGGGGTGTTCAGACTCTAGAGGGGCTCCTACAGCCCATGCTCTATATTGCTGCGGCGTGCAGCCCGACCCAATACTGATGCGGCGTGCATCCCGATCCATATATTGCTGCGGTGTGCAGACCTATCCAAGTACTGTTGCGGCGTGCAGCCCGATCCGATAACATGGCCCGGAGGCTTGTTGCGGCGTGCAACCCGGTCCAACATTGGTGCGGCACGCAGTTCGATCCAGCATATCTCACACAGCTCCCAACCCAGCACTCAGGCCCTATGTCAGTCACTAGTCTCTCCTGCCTCACAATTATCACCATAACAGCCCAAACAAAGAATATAACAAGTATTAATCAAATCATGAGAGAGAGCTGAAATAAAATGCATAAGCAAACTGTGATTGAGCACAAAACAACAATTTAGCAGTCCATAAAACAAGTCCACGACCACCGCGGGTCCCAACAGTGTTTTCAGATAACCTAAGCATGGTTTCTAACATGTAAGACAATCAATAACTCAAAAACAAGAATGAGCTGGTAATAATCATTGGGCTATTTGACTTTACAGTCTACCGGGATGGACCAAGTCTCAATCCCACACGGTGCACGCTCACACGCTGTCACCTAGCATGTGCGTCACCTCTAAATATCAATATCATATGAGATTTCTCGGGGTTTCATACCCTCAAGACCAGATTTAAGACCGTTACTTAGCTCAATCTGAACAAATCCCTACTCCGTAATGCTCTTGCCTATCGATTCGTCCTCGAAATGCTTCGAATCTAACCATAACTAGTACAACACTATCAATATATGCTAAAGGGAATAAATTCTACAAGAAACACTACCAAATAGACTCAAAACCCGAAATTGGTTCAAACCCGATCCCACGTCTCGAAATCCGACAAACAACAGAAAACTTGAAATCCCATTCACTCACGAGTCTACTCATACAAAATTTATCAAAATCCGACCTCATTTGGTCCCTCAAATCCCCAAATTACTCTTTCCAAAATCCCAAGCCGTAACCCCCTATTTTCATTCCTAAATCCCATTAATTAGATGAGAAAACAATGGGAAAACACCATAGCTAGGAGTATTAGAGCTCAAGAAACTTACCTCACTGAAAAACCCTTGAATCCTTTTCAAAATCACCCCAAACTCCAAGGTCCGACTTGAAAATGGTGGAAATGAGCAAAAATTCGCGAAGTCTTCTATTTATAGTTTCTACCCAAGCTTTTCACACTTGTAGCTCAAAATACGCACCTGTGATGCCTCATTTATGCAACACTTCCGCATCTGCAGAAAATCACTTAAACCCCCCAACTCCGCACTTGCGCTCTCTATCTGATTCAGCAATCTCGTAAGTGCAGAAAATACCTCGCACCTACGACCACTGCCAGAACTCCTCTCATCCGCTTATGTGGGCAACTATCCGCTTATGCGGGCTCGCAGATGCGCACACCCACTCGCACCTGCGATTTTCCCCAGTCCATCACACTTCCGCACCTGCGTCAACCCCACCGCACCTGTGGCGTCGCATCTGCGGCAATACCCTCGCAGGTACGATTACACCAGCAACATGCCAACTTCAGCAATTCTCCAAACTTTAAACTCGATCCGTTAACCACCCGAAACACACTAGTATGATCATCAGAGACCAGGTGGCTTGCTTCAGCGGTTAGAGATCCCAGAGTGGAAGTGGGAACGTATCACCATGGATTTCGTAGTTGGGCTCGCACGGACTTTGAGGAAGTTCGATGCTATTTGGGTGATTGTTGATCGATTGACCAAGTTCGCGCACTTCATTCCAGTTGGTACTACTTATTCTTCAGAGTGGTTGGCTGAGATTTACATCCAAGAGATTGTTTGCCTTCATAGATTCCCAGTTTCCATCATTTCAGATAGAGGCACACAGTTTACATTGCAAATTTTTAGGGTCGTGCAGCGAAGCTAGGTACTCAGGTTGAGTTAAACACAACCTTTCACCCTCAGACGGACGAACAGTCCGAGCTATCTAGATATTGAAGGACATGTTACGTGCTTGTGTCATTGATTTTGGGGGTGCATGAGACTAATTTCTACCGTTTGCTAAGTTTGCATATCACAACAGTTATCAATCAAGCATTCAGATGGCTCCGTACAAGGATTTATATGGGAGGCGATGTAGATCTTTGATGGGATGGTTTGAGCCGGGTGAGGCTAGGCTTTTGGGTACAAACTTGGTCCAGGATGCATTAGACACGGTGAAATTGATTCAGGGGCGGCTTCCCACGGCGTAGTCTAGGCAAAAGAGCTATGGTGTTAGGAAGGTTCGTGATGTGTGTTACATGATAGGGGAGAAGGTTCTGCTGAAGGTATCACCCAGAAAGGATGTTATGAGGTTTGGGAAGAGGGGAAAGTTGAGCCCTCGGTTCATTGGGCCTTTTGAGATACTTTAAAGGATCGTGGATGTGGCTTACAAGCTTGCCTTGCCACCTATCTTGTCAAGTGTGCATCCAATATTTCATGTTTCTGTTCTTCGTAAGTATACTGGCGATCCGTCCCATGTTTTAGATTTCAGCACGGTTGAGTTGGATGGTGATATGACTTAGATGTGGAGCCGGTGGCCATTTTGGAGCAGCATGTTCGAAAGTTGAGGTCAAAGGTTCAGTGAAGGTGCAGTGGAGAGGTCAGCCTGTGGAGGAGGACACTTGAAAGACCAACCGGGAGATACGGAGCAGATATCCACACCTATTTGAGACTCCATGTATGTTTCTAGACCCGATCGAGGACAAACGTTTGTTTAAGAGGGGGATGATGTAATTACCCGGCCGGTCGTTTCGAGAGTTATAGACCTGTTCCCCCCATTTTTGCGTCTTTTGTGATTTACAACTATATTATGTCTTACCGGGTTGGTTGGTTCGGGTTCGGAGTAGTTTAAGAGTGAATTGAGACACTTAGTCTCTTAATTGGAAGCTTAAGATGGAAAAGCCAATTGGATGACTTGTGAGTAGACGACCTCGGATTTGAATTTTGATGGTTCTGTTAGCTCCGTTAGGTGAATTTGGACCTAGGATCATGTTCGAAATGTGATTTGGAGGTCCGTAGTAGAATTAGGCTTGAATTGGCAAAAGTTGGAATTTTGGCGATTTGGGCTGGCAATGGAAATTTTGATACCGGAGTCGGATTGGACTTCCGAAAGTTGGAGTAGGTTCCTTGTGTCATTTTAGACTTATATGTAAAGTTAGAGGTCAATCGGGCGTGATTTGGTAGGTTTCATCATCGTTTGTGGAATTCGGAAGTTTAGAAGTTCTTCAGGCTTGAATCTAGGTGTAATTGGGTGTTTTGATATTGTTTTGTGATTCGAAGGTTCGAATAAGTTTGTATCGGGTTTTAGGACCTGTTGGTATGTTTGGTTGAGGTCCCGAGGGCCTTGGGGTGACTTTGGGTGGTTGACGGCTTGGTTTGAGTTGGGGTATTGCAGCTGAAGTGCTGCTTCTACTGGTGTAACCGCACCTGTGGAGTGGGAACCGCAGGTGCGAGCCCGCATAAGTGAGGCTAGGAATGCAGATTCGACCAAGAAGGAGCTGGACAGGAGTTGCAGGTGCAAAGACTTTCCCGCACCTGCGAGGGTCACAAATGCGGGCAGCTGGGCGCAGGTTCGTTGGATTCCCGCACCTGCGATAGGCGCAGATGCGGTCCTGAAGCCGCAGGAGCGGAGTCTGGGATCCTAAGTGAAATCCGCACCTACGAAGGAATTTTCGCATGCCCGGCGTCGCAGAAGAGACAAGAGGTATGCGTGTGCGGTTTTACTGGGCAGAACCTATAAATAGAAGACTTCGATATTTTTCACCATTTCCATCATTTTGTATCTCATAATTTTGGGATTTTGAGAGGGATTTTGAAGAAATCGGTGAGGTAAGTTCCTTGTGCCTATTTATCTTCAATAATGGTGTTTCCCCACTAATTTTACACCTAGTTGGTGAGTGTTTGAGGTGAGATTTGGGAGATTAGGGCTTGAGAATATGAGAGTGAATTTTGGGATTTTGGAAGGGCATGCGATGTCGTATTTTGATAAATTTGGTATGGTTAGACTCGTGAGTGAATGGGCTTTTGGGTTTTGTGACTTTTGTCGGGTTTTGAGACGTGGGCTCGGGTGGCCGGGTTGAGCTGATTTTGGATTTTGGGCTATATTGTTGTAGTTTTCTTGTGGAATTCATCATTTTAGTCTATATTGATTATCTCGTACTATTTGTGGCTATATTCGGGGCATTTGGAGGCCGATTCGAGAGGCAAGGACATTTCGGAGTAAGTAACAATCTTAAATATGGTTTGGAGGGTACGAAACCCCGAGCATTGGTGATGTGAATATTTGGAGGTAACACACATGCTAGGTGAGGGGCGTGTGAGCGTGCACCGTGAGGATTGAGACTTCGTCCGTCCCGTAAGACTCTAAAGTCGAATAGCCCATTGTTATTACCTTTTTTTCCTTGTCTTTGAGCAAGTGACTGCCTTTCATGTTATAAACCATGCTTAGGCCATATGATATCACTGTTGGGACCCGCAACGGTCGTATACTTGTTGAATTGACTGCTAATTGCTGTTTTGTACTCAGTCACAGTCTTAATTGTGTGTTATATCTTCGTTCTCTCTCATTTCTTGTTGATACTTGTTGTATTCTCTGTTTGGGCTGAGTATTATTATATTTTGTGAGCTCGAGAGGCTGGAGAGGTTAGTTACTGACATTGGGCATGAGCGCCAAGTAGTGAGGTATATGGATCGGGTTGCACGTCGCAACAAGTCTTATGGCTATTTATGTATATGGATCGGGTTGCACGCTGCAACAAGCCTTCGGGCTATATATATATATATATATATATATATATAGTGGATTTGGTTGCACGCCGCAACAATGTTGGATCAGGTTGCTCGCTGCAGCAATATAGTGCTTGGGCTGAAGGAGCCCCTCCAGAGTCTATACACCCCCAGTGAGCGCAGGTACATATTGAGAGTGAGTATTGAGGCTAAAACCCGTGTGTATGAGTTGTTGAGATGAGTTGAGTGACTATTTCCTTGAGAGGCTGTACTTGCTTTTAATTATTGTTGCACCTAGTTGTTATCTGTTGATGTTGTGAAATTTTTGGAAGATTTATATATGGTTTACTTGAGCTCGAACTGATTTGACATAAACTGCCGGATTTGAAAGCATGCTCACTTTTTACTGAGACTTCTTAAATGAACTGTATTTACATAGCTCGTCACTGCTTCTCAGTTCGTTATTTAATTATGTTACTTGCTGAGTTGGTTGTACTCATGCTACACCCTGCACTTGATGTGCAGATCTAGGTGTGTACGGTCGCGGCAGTCGCTGAGTTCGTGCGCGAACTGATTATCGGAGACTTACGAGGTAGCTGTCGGCGTCCGCAACCCTTGTTTCTCCTTTCTTATTATTTGTTCTCTTTTGTATTTGGCATTTGGCACCGTTTGTAGTAGACTCTGTTTCTATACTGGTTGTTTGATGCCCATGACTTAGTGACACCCTGATGTCGGGCTTGTAAATATATAAATTTTATTGGATTTAAATTCATAAAATAATTTGGATCATATTAAATTCAAGACACTAGTCCAAACAAATATTATGGCTAGTAAATTGGGTTAATTATTTAAATCCAAAATATAAATGTTGGGCTAGTAAATTTAATTGAATTACAACTTCAATGATAGGCCCACTTCATTAGCCCAAGGTCCAAATGACTATTAGCCCATCTTAAAGCCCAGACTCATGCCACGTGTCAAGTGATGTGGCAATCCCAGTCAAAAGAACAAACCAATAAAATCATGACACATGCCATTTGACGTGGCAATCCGAGGAAAATAAATGAGCCAATGAAATCATGTCAAGTGTCAAGTGATGTGGCAATCCAAGACAAATAAATGAGCCAATTAAATCATGCCAAGTGTCTGGATGGTATTGGTCAGTTCAAACGGACCAATCAAATTGCAGAGCCACATCACTCCTTACAACTATAAATAGAGGTCTTCATAAAGCTAGAAGACACCAGAAGTTATAACAAGAAGCAAGCAGAGAGCTCGTGGATCAAACACCGCAGATTTCTCTACAAGCTACAAGTTCAAGCATTCAAGCACTCAAGCTACAAGTTCAAGTTCAAGTCAAGATCAAGAACGAAGGCAAATCAAATATCAAGGCGTTCGAGATCAAGTTACTTGTTCGTGATCAAATCCAAACCCAAGTTCAAGAAGGAGATTCAAGATCAAGCTTTACAAGCCCTTGAATTAAAATCAAAATCAAGTTCATCAAGATAGTATACATTCTTGAAGAATCAAAGGAATACCATAGAGATTGTAACACTTTCATTTATTTAAATCAAATACAACATTTGTTACGCAATTTTCCGATCTTGATTATTTATTTTTCTCGACGCGAATATTTGTTGTTACAAATTTCTGGCACGCCCAGTGGTACAATCTCTACCTCTCATCTCTTCAAATTACTAAATTTCAAGAACACAAAAATGGCTCCTAAGAAGATCAACTTCAATCTCACTACTGCTAAGTCTACAGATTCCAAGTTTTCCTATGATGTTGAAAACTTGTTGGATGCTACTATGGAAAGCGTAGGACCTATCACTAGGAACAAGGCAAACTTCCTGGAACAACAAGCAGTTCAAATGCCGTCTGCATCAGTTCCTATCTTTGATTTTCAATCCTCGAAGGGGGAAAGATCATTTCCAACTGAATTGGAAGAAGGAACGAACATCGCTGAGATCATTGAGAAGACATTGGCTCTACTTAGCCCATCTAGATCTAAGAATCTCATCACACAGGATGATGATGATGTCTTGATCACAGGATCTGCTCCAAGCACTCCACGTGAGTTGTTCCACTCAGAGTATGCTATAAGAGAAAATCCATGCTTTGCTCCACCATCCACAACAGTCATCCAAGCAATGGTGACTAACACTTCAACTGTTGAAGAACAACTCGCAAATTTAACAAAGGCAATTGAAGGGTTGGCAAAGCATATGCAAGATAAAGATAATCAAATTGCTAAGCTGACGGATAGAGTTGGAAGCATGATGGAGGGAGATTCAAGTCATGCACCTGGAAAGCTCCCTGTGATGCAAGATAAAGGAGATTCATCTGCAAGGCATACAACGACTCCTAAAGAATTTCAGATTTCATCTAATGGGGTTATTCACATTGACCAGTTGAAAGACTTCATTATGGGAACCATCGAAGACAAGTATGATGTTGCTGCCAAGTCTTCTCTCGCATATGAAAAGCCATACACTGCGAGAATTGATAGTTTGAAGATACCTGCAGGTTATCAACCCCCAAAATTTCAACAATTTGATGGAAAAGGAAATCCAAAGCAACACATTGCACACTTCGTTGCAACTTGTAATAACGCTGGAACCTATGGAGATTATCTTGTCAAGTAGTTTGTCCGTTCCTTAAAAGGAAATGCTTTTGATTGGTACATTGATCTCGAGGTTGGTTTCATCGATAGCTGGGAGCAACTCGAACATGAATTTTTCAACCGCTTCTATAGCACAAGGAGAACCGTAAGCATGGTTGAACTCACAAACACACGTCAGTGGAAGGATGAACCAGTTGTTGATTTCATCAATCGATGGAGGAATGCAAGCCTCAGTTGCAAAGACAGACTTAGTGAAGCCTATGGAATAGAAATGTGTATTCAAGGAATGCATTGGGGACTTCGCTATGTCCTACAGGGTATCAAGCCTAAGTCTTTTGAAGAATTGGCTACACGTGCTCATGATATGGAGTTACGCATGTCTTCTAGTGGAAATCAAGGGCCATCAGTTTATGAACCTCGCAAAGTGAAGGACAAGCAAGAAACGAAAAAAGTAGGCAAGTTTTTGCCGAAGTCTGAGAGCAAGGAATCAATGAATGTCAATGCCCCACCATTAACGGTCACTACAAAAGCAAGTAAGAAGCAAAGTGTGAAGACAACGTCCTTACCGGATAAAGTTGGCCGAAAATTAACTCTGAAGGAAATGCAAGCGAAAGAGTATCTATTCTTGGACTCCGATGTTCCAGCAATTTTTGAGGAACTCCTTGAATTGAAACTTATTGAGCTACCTGAAATAAAACGGCCAGACGAATCTAGAAGGACTAATGATCCGAATTATTGCAAGTACCATCCGTTGATTGTCCACCCTATTGAAAAGTGCTTCATCTTCAAGGAGAAAGTCATGGACTTGGCCTCTGAAGGAAAAATCTTGCTAGAGGATGAGAAGGAAAGTTTGAATCAACTCTCTGTCGTTTTTGGTTCACATGAGCCCGTTGCCCTTTGCAATTTATCGAAGTACATGAATGTGATGGCATCCGAATTGCATCATCACCAAATATGATTAAATTTTGTGAATTTGAACCTATCGATGTGAGCAAAACATTTCGTCTCCCTATAGTGAGTGAAGCAATAGTGGAGGAAAAATCTCAAGAGGAAAGTGAATCATGTGATGGTCAAAATGATGATGAAGGTTGGACTCTTGTGACTCGGCGGAGACGCTGCAAAACAAATTCGCAAAGGGAATCCAATAAGCAATTGACTAGGGGGAAAATGGTTAAAAGACCCAAGAAGAAAATGATAAATAAGAATTGGAAGAAAACGAAAGTGGAGGAAAATCGCTATCAAAGGCTATGTCGTCCAGTGACATTGGATGAATTCCTACCAAGTTGGTTACGCATGCGAGCTTCCTGTGAAGATATCAAGGCCTCATGTTGTAAGGTAGAGGAAGAAGAGACAAAGAAGGAAGATACATCATCGTTGCCACCTCCCTTGTCTGAAAAACTCACTGAGAAGCTCTATGAAGAAGTGGATACTTGTGATGCAAAGATCACATTTACTAATGATGATCTTTTTTCTTGGTGAAACACCCCATAATCGTCCGCTATTTATGGTTGGATTTGTGCGTGAGCCGAGGATAAGTAGAATTTTAATTGATGATGGATCTGCCGTCAATATTCTCCCAATTCGTACTGTCAAAGAGCTTGGCATACCGATGGATGAACTACGTGAAAGTCATTTGATGATTCAAGGGTTCAATCAAGGGGGGCAAAGAGCTATAGGGACTATCAAATTGGAAATAAATATGGGAGATTTGCATTCGAGTGCATGGATGCACGTGATCGATGCAAGGACCTCATATAATATCTTGTTAGGAAGGCCATGGATGCACGAGAAAAAGTGGTCTCGTCCACCTACCATCAATGTTTGAAGTGCTGTGAAGATGGAGTCGAAAAGAAGATAGTCGCTGATGATAAACCCTTTACCAAGGCTGAATCATACTTTGCCGACGCGAAATTCTACTTAAAGAATTACGTCTCAAAGGAGGTTAAGGTTGATGACGTGATGTTGAGTGAAAATGTTGAAAAGAAGGTTGATGTCACAACTAGCAAGGCAAAAATTACGATTGAAAAAGGTCAGGTGCTTTATGATAGGAGCAAGATGAATGAGGCATCTTCAAGTAAGAAGGGGACTCCTGTTCTTAGCTATGTCCCAAAGGCAAGGAAGGTTGAAGAT
>MDKH01172402.1:0-12553 GCA_005239495.1 Nicotiana undulata
ATGGTCCTTGGCAGTAGCCATCTCAGCCTTCTTCACAGGCACCTTGAAATGAGCAAGCACAGTTGTAAGGATGAACCTATATGGTATAGTGTGGGCCTTGGAGCCATTCACTACCCTGTCCAGAAGAAAGGATGGCCAATTAATCTGCCGACCACGGTACAGGTACTCCATGAGAGTGAGATCCATGTAACTTGCAATATGCCTTCACTCTTGCCTGGGCAGTAAGCACTTGATGACAAACTCAAAGAATAGTTTGTGTTGCGGCCTCATCTCACTTTTGAACACTGCCCTAGGCTCCATCTCCTTCTCATTCTCACTGAAGAACCTTGTGCTTTGAAGGGATGAAGGGAGTCCATTCAAGCTTGGCCACCTCTGCCTGGTGTATTCATCATATCACTCAGAGGGAATACCAAGTATCTCGCCCAGTTCTTTGGCATCAAAAGAGATCTCAAACCCCTGTACCCTAGTGGAAACCCTTCCATCCTTGACTTCCGCATTTTCCATGAATTCCACAAGCTCATTTCTTGCAAGCCTGCCGTCAAAATGAAGTACCAGGTCCTTCCAACCCTGTACATCCAAGGTGTCCACAAGAAAAATCATCCCAGATTCTTCAAGATCCCTGAACAGCTTTTCTTTCAGAATAGTACACTTTCCAAACTTTGTTAGCTTATCAGTTTCCCCACCAGATTTATCTGCTTCTTCTCCACTCCACTCAGCATAATAATTGATTTTAACTTTATTTGATTTAGACCTGGTTCGCTTGGCAAATGTTGAAGGTTTGGCAGACACAAAACCTGACTTCTTGGAAGAAGTCTTCGCCTCCTTGGGCTTGGGTGTCTCAACATCAACCTGTGCCTGTTGTTCATCTTGATGGACCAGGTCCATCTCATAATCATCAACCTCAACTGCTTCAACATGCTCTCCAATATTAGCCTTCCCCTTAGCAGCTTTCTTTTTCTTAATCTCCCTTAGAGCTTTTTCAAGCTCCTCCTCACTCTGCCTGACTGCACTTCTAGTGCGATTTTTAGGGGCAGTAGCGTCAGCAGATGAAGAGGCCTTTCTTTTCTTGGTTGTTACATGAGTATCAGCTTTGTTGACTTTGGGGGTCCTCTTCTTCTGGGGTTTGTAACTTTCCCAACCAGGTTCATCAATTGCATGCTGTAAGTTTTCCAATCCTGCAGCAGCTTCCTCAGAGTTGCTTCCCCCTAAATCCCTGACAAACTCTTCAGAAATTTCTGGTGGAGGTCCATGAATTTCCAGTGTATCACCTTCCTTCCATATTCCCCTTTCAGAACTTCCTTCTCCCCCTCTCTAAACTTCCTTAATTTTACCATATTTTCTTCTGCTATCAGGTATTTCCACATCTACTACAGACCCAATCAATATGAACCTATTCAACAATTTCAGGGTCAGACCTAGAAGTTACCTTTTCAGTGTCTGAAGAACCAGTTGCATCTTCCTCATTAGCAGACTTGAAAGAGTCGCTTGAGTTTTCAGAATCTTGGGTCTGGCTTGCCTGAAGCTTTGCATTCAATTTACGAGCAAGAGATCCAGAAGCAACTATTTTCCTGGCTAGCATTTTTACTCGTCATTTTCTAGGTACATGAGTGGGGCTTGGTGTAATGGTTGGAGCTGTTTGTGGTGAAGGAGTGGGTTCAGGAATAGGTTCAGGAACTGTACTGTTTTGAGGAGTAGAAGAATTCGATGGAGATTGGGTAGAAGAGCTTTGTTGTGATGGAGAATTAGAACCAATATCTTCAATTGCGATACTGTATTGAGGAGTGGTTGATGAGGATGTAGCAGGGGTGGTGTGGAAGACATGATTATGAATCTTTTGGAGGGTAAAGGACTTTGATCACTTTGGTTGAGTGGAATGATGAACTTTGTTCGACGGTTATGCTTTTTGAAGAAGTGAGAGTGAGCAATTAGAGAGGTAATGCTGGGTATTTAAAGATGTGGTTAATAAATTTCCAACGGGTGTAATTTTTGGTCAAGTGGGAGTCTAATCGACTCAGGAGTGTCAGTGAAACTGACGGTTATGGCTCCCTATAATCTATGTTTAATTAACTTTGATTGGACTCTTTGGAATGGGTTCATTTGGGGATAAGTACTGGCATTTTAAAATAGGCTTAATATGGATATAGTCCTGCTCATGAGTGACTATAGTTATTTCAATAAGTGAATAGTGATGAGCACGTACCTTATCAGTCAGATGAACCAGCCATGATGCACCAGGTTCATCGTGTTAGAGTCTCTTGTTTTGGCCTCAATTTACAAAAAATAAAAACATCATTAGCAACCAAAGAGTCATATTAACACATGGAAAGAGAGTATGGAATTTAAGACATTAAACTGAGCAATGATTAATCTAGTTAGTTACATATTTCAGTGATTCTAGCCCAAAAAAAAAAATCATTTTTTTTTCATTTTTGTTTTTGAACTGGTTCAATTTGATGATCTTAATCATCCCTAATTCTAGCTTGTTTCTCTCAAAATGCTCCCTACTTAGTGCTTTAGTAAAGATATCAGCAATTTGTTTGTCAGTAGCACAAAATTCAATTGAGATCATTTCCTTCTCATAGTTATCTCTTAGGAAATGGTGTCTAACATCTATGTGCTTGGTTCTCTTATGATGAACCGGGTTCTTCGTCATACTAATAGCACTAGTGTTGTCATAGAAAATAGGAAGGCGAAATAGAACACTTATTGAAACAGGGCTATTTAACAGAATTGTTTAGTGATAAAGGTAAACAGGCATATATGAAGAACATGCAGGAGCCCCCAAAGCATCCTTCTCCAAAGCGAACCGTCAACGTGATACATGGAGGAGAGGAAGTAAACGAAATAGTTTGCCAATTAGCATTGAAGATCATAATTACCCACGGAAAGCGGGTTCGAGAAGATCCAACTGAAGATGAAATACCCTTTGATGATGCATATTTTGGCGGGCTAATGCTTCCCCATAACGATACTCTGGTAATATCCTTACTCATTCATGACACTAACGTTAAAAGAGTGTTGATTGATCCAGGTAGTTCATTCAATATTATCTTTTTAAGAGTCGTGGAAGAAATGCTCATGGGAAATAAAGTTATCCCAAAGGCACGAGCCATATCAGGGTTTGATAACTCAACAGTGATAACCAAGGGAGAGATCAAACTAAACACTTACGCTGAGGGAGTAACTAAGAGCATCAAATTCCAAGTCATTGATACTAACATGTCTTATAACGTAATTATGGGAAGGCCCTGGATCCATGACATGAAAGTAGTTCCATCCACTCTTCACTAGGTAATCAAATTTCCCTCAGAATGGGGAATCAGACAAATTAGGGGTGATCAACAGGCCTCCAAAGATATAAATTCC
Source organism: Nicotiana undulata (assembly GCA_005239495.1). Lineage (NCBI taxonomy): Eukaryota > Viridiplantae > Streptophyta > Magnoliopsida > Solanales > Solanaceae > Nicotiana > Nicotiana undulata. The sequence continues at coordinate 3,367 of MDKH01172402.1, forward strand.
GTAGCACTTTATAACAAAAAAGAGACGGAAGAATTTGAAGACAGAGGAATCTTCCAAACAGATGTGACTGGTCAAACAGGTACGGAAAAAGTTATTGACCAAACAGGTACGCAAGAAGTGAATGTTCAAACAAATACGGGAAGAGATACCCACGAGAAGGTGACCACGGGAGATGCGTTGGACCACATAGTTGTGGACTCTAGACCGGACGTCATTCATGAACCAGAAGAAGACGAACACATCAAAACAACTACGGAAGAGCTCGAAGCTGTTCCATTGTTTGAGCAAAAACCTGAACAGAAGGTGTATATAGGCATGAGGCTGAGCCCCGATCAAATAGGTACGTTAATTGATTATTTAAAGGCTAACACAGATTGCTTTGCGTGGTCCCACTCATATATGACAGATATTCCACCAAAAGTGATGACTTATAAACTGAATGAAGATCCATCCTTCGTACCAGTTAAGCAGAAAAAAGAAAGCAAGGACCATTCAAGAACCAAGTGATTGACGAAGAGGTACAAAAACTCTTGAAAATTGGTTCGATACGAGATGTAACATACCCTAATTGGTTAGGTAATACTGTGGTAGTACCTAAAAAGAATGGCAAATAGAGGGTATGTGTAGATTATACAGATTTAAATAAACTATGCTCATATAGATCAAATGATTGATGTCACCGCATGTCATGAATTATTAAGCTTTATAGATGCATATTCTGGTTATAATCAGATTAAAATGGATCCCTCAGACGAGGAAAAAAACTCCTTCATTACAAACAGGGGGACTTACTGTTATAAAGTCATGCCTTTTGGCTTGAAAAACGCTGGAGCCACCTATCAAAGGCTGGTAACCAAGATGTTCCAAGAACAACTGGGAAAAACGATGGAAGTCTACATTGATGATATGCTGGTAAAATCAACACGGGGCGGAATACCATTTCCAGCACCTTTCTATTACTTTTGATATTTTACGCAGGTACAATATGAAGCTAAATCCGAAAAATGCGCTTTTAGTGTACAATCAGGTAAATTTTTGGGTTTCCTTGTATCAAACAGGGGAATAGAAGTAAATCCGCTCAAATTAAAACTATAGAAGAAATACCTGATATACTAACAAATAAAAAGGAAGTTCAAAGAATGACATGGAGAATAACAGCTTTGGGAAGATTTATCTCCAAGTCTTCCGAAAAAAAGTTTTAAATTCTTTTCAGTCCTCAAAAAGTAGAATCAGTTTGAATGGACTGAAGAATGTCAGCAGGCCCTCAAGAATTTGAAGGCTTATCTATCAAAACCTCCGCTGCTGTCAAAGCCAAAAGAAGGGGAAATATTGTACATCTACCCAGCTGTCTCAGAAATTGTTGTAAGTGCAGCATTGGTAAGAGAAGATAAAGGTAAACAATCACCTATTTATTACGTAAGTAAAACTTTACTAGATGCTGAAACAGGATATCCACATCTAGAAAAGTTAGCCTTAGATTTAATAATGGCATCTAGAAAATTACGACCCTATTTTCAATGTCATCCAATCACTGTCGTGACTTCATATCCTTTAAGAAATATATTGCATAAGCAAGAACTGTCAAGAAGATTAGCCAAGTGGGCCATAGAACTAAGTAAGCATGAAATAATATATCAGCCTAGAACTGCAATTAAGTCACAAATAATAGCTGATTTTGTTGATGACTTTAGTAGTAACATTGCCCTTGAAGTGGAAAAGGAGTTACAACTCTTTAACGGTGCTAATTCGGGTCTATGGACCCTATTTACTGATGGCTCTTCCAATATAAAAGGTGTCGGCTTAGGCATAATCTTAATATCACCCACAGGTGAGAAGACACGACAAGCTATTAAATGTTATCCTATAACTAACAAGGAAGCAGAGTACAAAGCTGTAATTACAGGCCTCGAACTAGCACGAGAACTCTCAATCGCGCAAATTGTAATCAACAGCGACTCCCAACTGGTAGTAAATCAAATGTAGGGGACTTACATCGCTCGAGAGACTGGGATGCAACAATATATGGAAAAGGCACGAGAACTCGTAAGACAATTCAAAACATGGAAGGTAATACAAATACCTAGAGAACAAAATGCAGAGGCAGAGGCAGATGCATTAGCAACCTCGCAGTAGTTATAGAAGTAACAAACAAAGACAATGAAATTGTCGTGCATCTATTCCATTCAGCAATCGACCAAGATAGAAATGAGGTAACTTTAAACAATTTAACCTCGGATTGGAGAAACAAAATTCTTAATTTTTTGCAGAATGGCACCGTACCTGAAGACAAGAAAACAACTCAAGCACTTTGCCGCAAAGCTGCACAGTACTGCCTCATTCGCAACTCATTATATCACTAGATGTTCGGAGGACCCCTAGCTAAGTGCCTCAGACCTAATCAAACGGAGTTCGTGATGAAAGAAGTCCATAAAGGACACTGTGGAAATCATTCAAGAGCGAGATCCTTGGTAAAAACCCTAATCAGAGCCGGGTATTATTGGCCTAAGATGGAAGAGGATGCCGAAAACTTTGTATCCAAATGCGACAGGTGCCAAAGGTTCGCCAATAACATGCATCGACTGACAGAATTATTGCATCCAATCATATCTCCATGGCCCTTCATGAAATGGGGGATGGACATAGTGGGACCTCTTCCCCCAGCTAAAGGACCGGTACGGTTTCTACTCGTACTTACTGACTATTTCACAAAATGGGTAGAGGCGGAAGCGTTATTCAAACAAGTACGGGAAAAGGAAGTTAAAATCTTCTTATGGCGAAACATAATATGCCGCTTTGGGATACCAAAGGAGATCGTGTGTGATAATGGCCCACAATTCATAGGCTCTCAAATCACAGCATTCTTTGAAAGCTGGCAAATCAAACGGATCGCTTCAGCGCCGTACCATCCCGTGGCTAATGGTCAAGCTGAGTCAACAAATAAAATCATCATCAACAATATAAAGAAGCGGCTAGATAAAGCCAAAAGAAATTGGCCTGACGAATTACCGGCGGTATTATGGGCATACAGAACAACATCAAAAACAGCCACGGGAGAAACTTCATTCGCACTTGTCTATAGATCATAAGCCTTAATACCCGTGGAGATTGGAGAACGAAGCATAAGGGTTATAACAACCACGGAGGAGGCAAACAACGATGAGTTAAGGACTAATCTGGACCTGCTCGAACCACGAAGGGAAGCAACATTAATCCGTATGGAAGCTCAAAAACAAACCATAGAGCGTTACTACAACCGAAAATCTCATCTTAGATACTTCAAGATTGGGGACTTCGTCCTCAAAAAAGTCTTTCAATAAAAAAAAGAAGCAGGCGCGGGAAAGCTAAGTCCAAATTGGGAAGGACCCTACAAAGTCCGAGGCATAGTTGGGAAGGGTGCCTACAAACTGGAAGCCATGGACGGCAGAATCTTACCAACAAGCTGGAACGCCATCCACTTGAAGAAGTACTACTTCTAAGGAAAAGAAGTATCCCCGATCAGGTATCGCACGTTCGATTTTATTTTGAACATTTAAAATTTTACTAACTTTTTAGATGATAGGAATAAACTAACCCATCACCAGATGATGATATTAGACCTGCAAAGACACGAGGAAATAACACAATTCCCGGTCTAGGGTTACACTTCCTGATGGACATTTTAAACGGTTAAGCAGTCATCATCTAAAAAATTATATACCTTCGAGTCCCGCACGTTTTTCCTTTTCAGGAAAAGGACCACAAGGAAGGAATAGTCAAGTGCTCGAGATTCCATTCTTCAAAGCTCAAACACTTGGGGGACTATACAGTATGGAAGGCTAAGACGAAGCAAAGAAGACTATCCGAGAGTCAAAGCGCGATCCTAAAGATCCATCTACGCAACAAATCAAGTGATACGAGCAAAATCGAAAGAGCTGGAGACTCAAATTCAAAGCCTAAATAAAAAAACCTTCGAACATGTTCGGGTTAAAAGGTAAAATATTAGCTACGAGGAAGAAATACACATCTATGTACTTATTCAAAACTGTTGTAACAAAAACAGTTAGGGGTAAAAGATCATCATCATTGTACTCATTCAAAAACTGTTGTGAATAAAACAGTTACGGATGAAAGATCAAAACCCTTGTATTTGCTCAAAATATTGTTATCAAATAAAACAGCTACGGGTGAAAAAGCATTTCCCTTGTACTTATTAAAAACCGTTGTCAACAAAAACAGTTACGGGTAAAAGCCCCGATCATTATAAAAAACGTTACTAATGAAAAACAATTGTTTCATTGTATTAATTCGAAAAAAACTGTTACCTATGAAAAACAGTTACGAGATACAAGTGTGTATCAAATCTGTTAAATGAAAACAGTTGCAACATGAGTTTTAGATTATAAATCAAACACATGTAAAATGTCATGATATTTCAAAACGAAATACTTTCTTCAGAAGCATTCTCAAACATGTGAAAAATTCCTATCACTCTATTGCATTATTACACCATCATGAAGTTGAGAAGTCTTCTTCATTAAGTTTCAATAAAAAGAAAGGGCCCTCATTCACAAACAAAGCCTATTACAAATAAGGCTCACATTTTATACAACACCGTGCCTACTATGAAAAGGTACGAGTGATTTCAGCATCTTCATGCAAAAATTCAAAGGTAAAACAAAAACCTCAAAAATCAAAACATGCAAATGACTAAAGAGTGAAACAGAAGCTCAAAACAAAAGGTCACGCTTTGCATATATTAAAAAAAAGCTCCTAAGTAAGAACTAAGTACTAACTAGTACTTAGCCGCATATAGTTTATACATTAAAATGCCCCTAAGTTGTCAGTTGGGGACTTTAGAAAGATTCAAATTTACCCCCGATGGAGTTGGGGATAACCACCAATCAAATAAAAAAAAAGAGGGTGAATCAACACTTTAATCTTCTTAAGAAGGAGGATTGACTTCTTCATCAGCAGGAGGAACGGGAGCAACTTGGGATGAAGAGGCACAAGTAGCAGGAGTCTCACCATCAGGTGAAGAGAGGTTATGACCTTGTTGAGCCTTCTCCATGGCTTCCTTAGTTTTAGCCATTTCACCACGAAAGTCGAAACCCTCTTGACTCATTTCCGTCAATGTGTCAAGGCGAGAATTCATATACTCCCAACTCACATCGACAACAACCGCCTCTTCAAGATCTTCATAATCCCTTGCCCATACTTGAAGCTCATCTCTCAGCCCGTCCTTCTCCGCTTCAGCAGCTTCCTCGGCAGCCCTCAACGGTACAATCGACTCCTCCATAGTTTGAACTATGTATAAAGCATTACGAAGATCCTCCTGAGTACGGGTGAGTGATTGCACGAGCTCGCCTGAATATTCCTCCTTCTTCCCCAGCTAGTCTTTCAAGTTCCTACTCTCCTCTGAGGCACGGAATAGCTGCTCAGCAAATGAAGATCCCAGAATGCTCATGTCCTTATAAGCCTGATTGGAAGAAGCCTTCTCCACTGCCAGTTCTGCTACCATGAGTCTCATCTGCCGCTTCAAGGTACTCATTTCCTCTTCTAAGGAATCCATGTCAATCCTTAAGCTGGCATATTGTGCCTTCCAATTATCAACATCAGCCCGCAACTCTTTTGTCTCCTGATCCGTATTTGAGATCCTCTTCATGAGCTTCAGGCATGTAAGATTAATCTACAAGAAATAAAGAAATTAGATATGATAAATTTCGTATACGAAAATGAAATGGGATAAACTGCACCATACCTTTAAAGAGGTATGCACAACTTCATTGGCCCATGTAAGGGCACTGTGGCTAGCTAGCTTGGACTTCTCCGTGGGACCTATCAAGGGCTTAAGCCACACTTCGGGCTCACCCGTTCTCTTGAAAAGACTCCCCTCAGCCGGAACTTCTATTATTACTTGCCGCATCTCCCTACTGGAAGACCCTACTTCCCTAACGGAAGGCACGGAAGCAGGCACAGGTGAAGCACCAACATGCACGGAGGATTGAGGAGTTGGAGAAGCCACAGGCAAAGCAGCAGACACGTAGGATTGAAGAATTGAGGAAGCCACGGGTAATGCAACAACAGAAGCAGTAATATCCAAAGGAGCAGAGGAGATACTAGGAGCAGATGAAACAACTTCTCTTAAAGAAGCGAGAAAGACAGCCAAGAGGACTTCATCAGAGGCAAGACCAAACCCTTCATGGAACAAGTAATCTACAGATTCATGAACGGGAAAAGGTGAAGCATCTTCAGAGGTAGGGTCTGACTTCAGACACGGAAGGAAAAGTCATGGGTGTAGACTCATCGTCCAAAATCACCCGCCTTCTCCGTGACCTGTGCACCAAAGCACCATCCTCTTCTTCTTCTTCTTCTATAGATCGAGACTCACCAACCTTCCTCTTCGAGGAAGACGAACCAACAATAATCTCTTGGGCCTAGACCAGAGACATCTTCGGAATAGACGTAGCAGATACCCCACGAGCAGAAAATCTTATCAAAAAGGAAAAGGTTAAGCAAAAAAAGAAAAATGCTCGAGTAGGGAAAGAAGTAGAAACAAAAGCTTCACTTACCGTGGGTCTTCACTTGCCAACCGTACTTCCCAGCAAAGTACTTCCAAGATATTTCTTCCAAAGGAGAAACATACAACAATTTTTCTACCCAATCACGGATACTGGAGAAATTCTCAACAGTACCCATGATTGCTGAGAGAAGAAGAAACATATACAGTGTTAGTAAAACATCTCGAGTCACAAAGAAGTAAAATAAATAGATGTGAGCTAAAATGAACTCACGTGCACGATTCCACTTCTCAGAGAAGGGAAGATTTTCTTCACCCACTAAACCAACAGTGGGAATGTAATGACCCGGTCTGTCGTTACGTAAAACTTGCATTAATATTCTTGTTATTGACTTGTTATGGATTGTATATACTATTATTGATGTGTGAGAGTTGGTAGGCTTGGAATCGGGATGGTTGCAGTGATATTTAGTAACTTAGTCCTTAAGAATGGCCTTAAGATGAGAAAAGTCAACTGAGAGTTGACTTATTGGCAAACGACCTCAAAATGCGAATTTTATGGCTCGGATAGCTTCGTTAGGTGATTTGGGACTTAGGAGTGTGTTCAGAATAATTTTGTGATGTCCGGTGTAGAATTAGGCTTGAATTGGCGAAAGTTAGTTTTTGGTGATTTTTGATCGGCAGTGGAAAATAGTCTATCGGGGTCGGAATCGAATTCCGATAGTTGGAACAGGTTCGTAATATCATTTTGGATGTGTCCGCAAAATTTCAGGTCAATCAGAGTTGTTTTGGATAGTTTCGGCATCTTTGGTGGATTTTAAAATTTTCAAAGTTCTTAGGCTTGAATCCGATGTAAATTTGGTGTTTGATGTTAGTTTTGGTGTTTTGAGAGTGAAACTAAATTTGAATTATCATATGTGATGTGTTGGTATAGTTGGTTGGGGTCCCAAGGAGCTCGGGTGAGTTTTGGATAGGTTTGGGCTGCGTTGTGCTCGTTTTCTTATGCTTCGGCGTCGTTTCTTCAAGCATAAATGATATCATATTGAATAAATGAGCTCTGATTACTGCTTTGAATGAAGTATTAAATCCGTATCATAATTATGGACCCGTAGCAAAAAGAATCGTCGAATTTGGACATCGTATGAGGATTTTATGGCCATTTTACCAAGGTTGCCCTGATTTTTCAGGTTAATGACGAAATTGCTCCTGCCGTCGTATTAAAAACCTGCACTATTTGACAATCTTAAAACCTACATATCTCCTTCATTATAAGGTCAAATTGAGTGATTCAAAAGCCTAAATTGATTAGAATTTCACAAGGAATCCATTGGGAAAAGTAAAACGCGTGAATAGTATATATACAACGAGCAGTTCGAGTTTTCTTCCAATATTTGAACGGGGAAAAGCTTTTGAGGCGATTTTTAAGAGAGAAAATCAGTGTTCTTCATAGAGGTAAGTGTCTTGATCATTAAAACTCATTTATGGGTGATTATATAACATAATCTCATCATTTAATTCATGAAAATCAGTAGAAAAAGGTGGGTTTAGGGCTTGAGATTATGAGACCTTTAGGGGTCGATTTGAGGGGTCAAACGAACTCCGATTTTAGCGTTCTTTATATGTACGGACTCGTAAGAGGATGATGAACAATTTTGTATAAGAAATTCTGAGTTTAGGGACGCGGGATCGAGGGTCGGGTTTTGACCAAATTCGGGTTTTGGGCTAAATTTGATATTTTTCGATTGGAATTTATTCCTTAAGCATTATTTGATGATAAAAATCTGAACTTGGTAGATTTGGAGTGTTCGGAAGTTGATTCGAAAGGCAAACGCATTTCAGAATAGTTTCGGGCTAGTTTTGAGGTAAGTAATGACTTGAAATCCTGTCCTGAGGGTATGAAACTTTGGACTATGCACCCTTCACAGGTTTTGAACTGGAAAGATTTAAACTTTGGAAACATCTTCCATATTTAGGCGACTATTGAGTTGTGAAACCGATTTCTAAGCTTATGTTTAATTATTATTTATATGTTATGATATGTTTTGGGCTGTAACCCATGTTTGGGGCGTAGTGCCGACTTGTTTACCCCTTGGGGGACTATTTTACTGTGTTTCCTCACTTGATATACTGTGATTTATACTAACTCTTTTCCTGATAAATGGTTTTGACACTCAAAGTATTTTGATGTTATTTATTGAAAAATAAAACACTGTTTTGGGTCGAGAACCCGGTTTGTTTATGGCCTAAGGGCAAACTGAGAGTGTCTGACTGAGTGAGGTGAGGAGGCTTCCAGGCCTTATGAGTGATGTGAGGAGGCTTCCAGGCCTTATGAGAGAGGTGATAAGGCTTCCAGGCCTTATGTTGTTATTGCGCTTGGGCTGTAGGAGCCCCTTCGGAGTCTGAGCCTATTTCCAGTGAGCGACGGAGAGGTGAGGAGGCTTCCAGGCCTTATGAGAGAGGTGAGAAGGCTTTCAGGCCTTATGATGTTATAGCGCTTGGGCCGTAAGAGCCCCTCCGGAGTCTGTAACACACCCCCAGTGAGAGCTGGTACCGATTGAGTGATGATGATTGCCCGCGGGGCTGATACTGAGTGATGATTGATACTGACTGATTGAGGGAATGCCCGAAGGCATCTGTTATGAGAAATGATTTTGGCCCGAGGGGCACTTTTATGATTATTTTACTATGTTT